>JABSTQ010009403.1:1415000-1645000 GCA_013358835.2 Ixodes persulcatus
GGGGAAATGATGTACTTACAAGATAACACATCTTTTCTCTTTACTTTGCTCGCTTTACAATAAAATTACACGTTCCGCTAGAGTAGATTATCTTGCCACGACAGTGAGTTTAACGCTCATTGACCACCCATGCACTATATCTTTATAGCTCATATAAAGAACTCCTTGCTTTAGTGTGTGTTATAATGCACGACAACAAGATTGCACTGTTTTGCTCACTCTTGTGTTTAAGTGAGATTTGCGATCATGCTACATCGGAAAATATCGCCCCTAATAATCCTAATACATTAAAGGTTTTATTTGTTCGCGCACTAGGATTACGTGGTTTCCAAGAATCAATTTTCTAGTACATGATTTGGTTTTACAATGTTCTTTCACCTTAATTGAAATTCTTGGCGTGTGAAAACATTTGCCAAAATAAATATTGCAAACACCGGTTCAAACACTGCAACAGGCTACTTAGTAACAATATATATATATATATATATATATATATATTATATATATATATATATATATATATATATATATATATATATATATATATATATATATATTTTATTTCGGTTTAAATATTGAATTCTGGCATTCGCTGCACGACTCCTTCGAAGCCCGTACAGCCCTGGCTAAAGCTAACTTTATGACCGAAACTGCTGCGATCCCATAGCGGCGGCAGGCTCAACATAAATATGCGATTAGTTTGTGCTCGCCATTGTGTTTCGGATCAGGGAGAAACTTTAACGACCTCGACGCATCGAGGATATTTTATGAAAAGCTTTTTCTATTGACATGTTCTTTTTTATTGTTTTTATACTATTTTAAAAACCGAAAGAAGATAAACATTGAGCGGGAGCGGTTTGAAAATGTCCAACTTAGACTTGCTCCAGAGAAGGGCTGAGGAAGGAGCGACTATACTTTGTTAGGGGAAATAAGAGTTTTCGTGCCAACACAATCGCGGCTTCCACTTTAAGGTCAAACCTAAGAAGAAAAAAAAAACTGAGTGTTGCAGCTTTTTAAGGTAGAAGTAAACGTGCGTGACATAAGCCAATTTGAACTGCCACGGCCGCTTCAACTGAGTCCCCACAAAGAGGAGCATCTACGTCAGACTCTCTAAGCGTAATCCGAAGTTTGCAAAGTAACTTTAGCTTTACGCGTGTTCTTTTTAATATAAATATATATATTTTATATCAGTTCAACTCCAACGCAAGCCGGTTCGCTTATGCCGATGTTTTTTTCAAATACATAATTTAGAAAGGGGCTTTAACCAAATGTTAACAAAATGAGCATTCAGGTCACATAGATGTCATTCTCATGACTCCCGTATGTCGTAGCATTCGCTAAACTATAATTCAAACGTGACGTAATATACTGGACTTATGATCATGCCAGATTTTTGTTTTCAAGGTACCGTAAACTATTTATGATTGCAAAATCATTTATGATCACAAAAAGTAAGCTCTAAATCAGCATAAAAACGAGTTCTGCCTTTCCTTCGTTCTTTCTTTCTCCTGTGATTTTTTTGTTTAAAACTGAAGTTGTTTCTTTGCAAAATCGACTGTATGTTTAGTATCCTAAAATTTCAAATATTTTATAAAGCGTCATTGTCATATTCTGCGAAAGCACAAAATAATAAACGTATTTTCAGGTATTTTCCAAACACGTGCACATTAATTGCAAAACATGCCAAACCTAATGGTTGTAAAAATATAAATTTAAAATCAGTACCAGTTGAGTGAGGTTTTTTTACTCCGTGCGCTTAACAGGCTTGAATTAATTGTCGCATATTGTGTGTTTCTACATTTCACGCTAAGTGAAATGAAGAAACGCTAAGCTAAGTAATCGAGAGATTTCCTCTCAGACGGCTCGGGTGATCTCCATGCAGACACGGCTTTCGCCCAGGGCCCACGCTTTGTATTTAAATAAGGAGTTGAATTGGATATCTCTATAATATAACTAAATCACTTGACTGACTACAGATATGGGACCAAGCACAATGCATAGTTTATTTAAATGCATAAATAATCCGATCAAGGGAATCTTTATACTGGGCCGGATTAAGGTACGGGCTAAGAGGGCTGCAGCCCAGGGACCCCGACTCTCGAGGGGAGCCCAGGCTGAAGATCGCAGTGGAAAAAAATAAACCCAAGAAATACTTCGGTTAGAAACTTCATGTATAAAACTTTATAGTCGTAGAGTTTCTTAGATTACTGCGTTCCCTTCGCCTTAAAATAGGAATTTACGCGATGTGTTCACGGAATGTAACCCTTTAATGAGCGATAACTTCGCTCAAAAATGATTAAAGAAGGTGAAAGTGTAAAAACATTAGAGGTAGCATAGGCTTCCGAAAGTTTACTGTGGTACCAATCATATCACCATCATCATCGTTTTCGTCATAATCGTCATCATCATCATCATGAGAGCCTCAAAATCAAGCTTAGCTCAGGGCCCTGAAACCTCTTAATCCGGCTTTTTGTTTATACCACAAAGACAATTCTACTTTATAATCAGAAGCAACTGTTTTCGATTTGTTATGACGGCAGAGCACGATAATTTTAAGAAACAGGTTGACTATGTTTCCCGCCTTTAAGATCCTAGATGCGAGATCATAAATATACCTTGCGGCACTTGTTCGGCCACTATTTTTGAGCAAGCCTGCTTCGCCATAAGCAAGTGAACTCTCAAATCTCGTGTTGTTTTAAAGGAATCTACATATTCAATGTGCGTTAGTCCGAACGCTGATTCATACGCCTCGTTTAGCCTCCTCACACGTGTCCGGTATGCCGACGGTGCAAATAGTCAAATACGTGTTATATAATCGACTGCAGAAGTTGAGCACATAATGAGGACATGCAATTAGGTAGTAAAGACAAGTATAGAACGAAAATTTACATAGCAAGGGAAAAAAATCGCGGTGACATAAGACGTAAACCATGGGTACAACGCAATCTCCAAGGCGCGCAGGGGAGAGCGGAGCGACAATTCGAAGCGTACCTTATGGCAGCCGAGTCACGCGATTTTAAGAAGGTGGTGCCCACGCGGCGGACGGTGAAAAGGTCTATACTAGTAATATCCAGGCAAGTGTTGCGACAAAACGAATCGCTCCAAAAGAATGGTGAAAATGTTGAAAAGCTGTCAGCAGCTCCCCCCCCCCCCCCCCCCCCCCCCCATCCTCCCACCGCCGCTGACGTTTTCGCTTGCAATCCTTTTCGACTTTTCTGTCTATTGTATATTCCTCCTCCTTCTCACTCTCCTTCGATCCCACTCCTCCCTGGGACAAGACGTGTACCAATCCGGGAAATGGACCACTTGTTTCCTGACCCCTATTCCATTCTTACACTGCGACACATATCCAAGATATGAAAAACAAATTCCCGAGTGCAGGTTTTTTTGTTTTTTTTTTTCAGACTGATGACACACGTTCATGCTTATTAACCCCGAGAAGTTTGCGTGGTACCCCCTTACGGCGAACCGGGGTGACGTCACGGTGAAGACAGAATTTTTCCCTGACTCGCCCCGCTCGCCCTGTGGAGGCTGTGACGACGTTTGCTGTCGGCGCGCTCGTTTCTATTTAATTATTTCTGTGCAATTTTTTTCGTAGGAAGTGTAAATGTTCATACGTGGCTTAATTGAGGTATGGCCTGTAGCTGCAGGCGAAACTTCAACACACATTTTAGGCATGGTTGACAGGACAGGCAACGCATGAATCGCAGCTGGTAATATGAAAATGAAGAAATATGGACACAATTGCGGGAGAATCACTACAGATTTACAGCTCACAATCAATGCTGCTGATGGTGTGAATGAATTGGCCGGTTATGCATACTGTTTCGCTTTTTTTTTTTTTTTAAAGACGCCGAAGCAGAAAAGCTGCATGCTGCTCGAACAACATATTAAAGACAGTCTGGGCCATGGAGAGAGAATCACAAGTGGGACGTCCCAAGACAGGGGCAAAGTACAGAAAGAAGGAACATTCATTTTTATACATTGCTCGCATTTGACATTTGCTGGATTCAAATAGTATTTCAATGGACTTCAGTGGTGGTACCTGTAAACTGGTTTATATCATTCCTCAAGTAATATGGAACAAACGTAAGCGAAGGTGTCTAGCGCATTATAAGTCCCTTGGGCTCTAAACTTGAGATTTTAGCTAAATCAAATTGTCTTGAAGCCAAAAAAGCCAGAAGCTCTTCTCACGCAAACTGTCACTCTTCATAAGTTCCACTGTAAGGAGTTTGTAGCTGGACTCCCTACAGGTTCCACTGAAGGGAGTCCAGCTGTAGGGAGTTTGGAGGCTGAGGAAGCTTTTGGGGACCTGCGGCAGTGTTTCTTTTACCTGGAAATGACAGTTCAAACTAAACGGTGCATTTTCTGAATACACAAGGCTGGAATAAAAAATGAATGTCAGAAAAAAATAAAGACCTTCCAAAATACGGTACTATTGTTGTGCATATTTTTGGCAGTTCAATACATCTCATACAGGCGACTGGGAGCAATTCGGCCGTTCTTTCTGCAAGCGTACAAACTAATTTTAAGTAATTCTGCATCGTCTAAAAAATAAAACATGCCTGCGTACGTGTACGAACTATATAATTAATTCACGAAGAAGCTACATTGATGTAAAACAACCCTGTTCCACTAGCACTTCAAAGGTCTTCAGACCCATGTCCTTTTGAAACATCTGCGAACGAGCGCATGCAGAGTGGCACGCGCAGAGTAGGGGTCGCGATCTAATTTGTCGACCGCACAAAGGCCTTTGCCGTTTGCCATTTGAAGTGCCTGGAAAGCGGGGTGTAATGTTCTCCTAGCTCATGAACATGCAAGGAACAAATTCCAGCGTCTGAAACACTTACGCCGCCACTTCGCCGACCCCTCGCACGATTGCCTTGTGCCGTGTGGACCGACAGCGAGGTTCTTGGGCGGAATTGCTTCCGATAGCCTTCGGGTTTTGTAACCCAATTAGAAAGGTAAAAGTGACAAGCACGCTTATAAAAGGTACGGAAAGCCGTCGGTATCGGCCTAACTGAACGTCCTCTACACCGGTAAACGAGATCCCGCTCCTCGTAGTGCTTCCGGCACACAACGGTCAAACTAGGAAACTGGGGCAGGGAAGCGAGCCCGATGCTAGCTCACGAAACGGAGTCCTTCCCCTGACGTCGCGGTACACCTTACCCAATCAGTGTGCGGCGACCGCAGCGACGCTTCTATTCACTCTTGGGGCTAATAGTTACTGACAAAATAAGAATGGTAGGAAGTCTTTTTCAAGTGCCCGGCTTCCAGCACGTGCTCGTTACCTTACGAGGTACCATAGCCTCCTATAGTGACAGAGCCTGTTATATCGCCACGGGGAGCGGCCGCCGAAATGAAAAAGATGAACCGGCAGACAACGGATGAGAGGAGAGCCACGTGACTGGCACCCCGCTGCGGCGGGACGCCAAAACACACTTCTCACGAGCGAACAAGTGTGTTTCGAGTCCTCGCTGCTGCAAAAGCTGTGCGCTGACGTCCAGGTTCCCCGAGAAATGGCTCTTTGATGCTCTGTGCTACCAGATCTTCGCGCTCCAAATTTGCGACCGGGCACTCTATGGCTCCTACGTCGAACTTCCAGGCTTTGTGAGGATAGAGGAGGCTATGGCGGTACTTCGGCCTCAGGTGCACGCTCGAGGCTCACGAAACACCGAAACGCTGCATGCCGTTCTCACTTTGTCAGCGACTTTAGTGAGTTCCAGAACGTACAACAACCACTTTCAGAATTTATTTTGCCTCGTGAGTTTCCCGGAGTAATAGCCATCAATTACGGATGTCCTTCAGGGAACCCTAATTTGTCTAGCGCTTCCGTAACATTTACCGAGAACAGAAACCGCGTCGAGAGTACAATTGTCTGCCGCAGACAACGTCTGTCTTATTCTGAAACCTGTTTGCCATGCCTTGTGTCCACTTTCGCAATACAAATGCGCACTCTATCTTCTCGGCGGTCCAAAAACTGCATTGCACTCGGCCAAGCTGCGACTTGAGCGAGCGGTTCAGTTCCAACTCTGGCCATGCCTGGTCATGTTTATAATTTATTTTCGAAAAGTATGTGTAGCTCCTATGAGAAGTAAACGATTGATAATTTCTGTTATAATGTAAGCTGGATCCCGAACATGGTATCGTATTCAAATAAGTCTGAAATGCTATTCGGTTCGATGTAAACAGAGAACTAAAAACATAACTAAGAAATGCGACCCCACTTGCTCTCACACTGACGTTTCCAGCTGTATTAGTGCGGCGATACAAGAATTAACATTGTGCAGCAGATCCGCTTTTGTTTACGCGAATATCAATGCGACTGCAATAACATGACTTGTAGAGTGAAAAAAAAAAATGTCGGAAGCATAAAATTTGCATCATGTAGGTAAATTTCCTAGGTCGCTGTGTCACTCTTTGTATTTATTTTGCTAAAGTAGCATGCCTTTACAAACCGCTCGACTTCAGAACTGTTTGAAGAATTTGCTTTCCCAACATCGCCACAGGCACAATCCATGAGAAGGGAAGACCTGTGGAGATCATAAACTATGTGAGCTTCATGATGTAAAAAATGTTGATCCAACACTTTAGACGTTCAAGCAGGTTAATTTCGCATAGCGTAAGGGCGGTCAAACCTGCTGCTTTGCAATTGCTCATGAAAACGATCAATATAAAGTATAAGGGACTAAGAAATAGACATATATTCAGGGAATAGCGTCTCTGGATGTTAACGCGCGAAACAAAACACTTCATAAATATTGCGTCAAAGGCGGGAGCTTTCACGTGAATCTCTGAAAAATACAACTTACACGTCAAGAATCAAACATACAAAATAATTATATTCAAACAGTGTAGCTTACATTTCTCTTTTTATATCTATGTAGTGATATTTTGTGGCTCGCATAGTGTCTCAGATTTTTAGGTATTTCAACCATTTTCCTGTAGCCTTTTTTTTCTGGAAAAGAAGATAAATATGTGGAGTTTCATTTTTTGTTTATGAAAATGCGCATCGAAGGGCTCCTAAATTACTTAGAAGAAACGGAAACAATATTTTCCGCCTGAACTAAGTTTGGCGTGTCTGACATGACGTGAGTACAGGATACATAATCACGAAAATGTAAAGGGATAGCAATTATAAAACAAAGAGCCCAAGGATTCGCCTAGAAACCACAGCCATTGTACACAATGGACGCTTTGTAAGTTCCGTGATATCTAGGCGCGCTCAAGCTCTTGTCTCACGGAAAATGCTCATTTTCGGAACGCTTAGGAGTTAACCGGCTCGTAGCACGAAAGCTACGGAATTTTATTATTATTAATAAAAAAATCTTCCCAAGGTTCGTAATATACTACTTACCAAGGTTGTAAAATTTATCTGCGCATTAGTGAAACAAAAACGAGTGTAGTTTTATTTTAAAACCTTCGAATTTCGTGCCCAAGCAACTTCGACGAAACTAATGCGAGGGGGACATACAAAATTAAAAAAACAAATTAACCACCGCTCGCTATCCTTTTATTTTTATTATATTTTTGTTTTTGTTGGCAATCATATCTTCCGTCCGTAAGTAGTGCCCGTGCATTGATTTTCAAGGAGGAAAGAAGCGGATTAGTAACGAGAGTGATCGGGGCGTTGTTTTGGGACCTTATAAATGTCCTAAAACACGCCCGCCCACTTGAAAGTGTGGAGGGGATAAGTCCGTGACTAACATGTACCTATCAAATCAAATGAAATCCAATAGGTTAGTTTTGCCACAAGGTGCATATTTAGCCTCGAGATCGCTGACAATAAAGCTGCAAGCGTACAGTTTGGCCGGTTTTGGCTCCTCTAAAACAAGGTGACTATATGATACGGCGGTACTCACACAACAACGTACACATAGTAATATACACATATCACAGCATAGACACTTATGTTGTCGAACACAGCTCACAATATCAGGTATAAAATACGAATAATAGTTCAGTGTTTCAGGATTTGTGAGGTGCAGAACTACTTATCAAGCGTATGTCGCAGTGACTCTTCAGAGAAAACAAAAAAATTGAAAAACCCGGTGATTTGGACCTGTTTATTTTAAATAAGAAATGTATCCTGGATGGCAAAATGTGCCAGGCTGGCCAACGTTGCGATAGGTATGACGATTCAATAGAGAATTTTAGGGAACCGTTTTTGCACATCCGATACGCTACGATGGGCCCTCCGGTACCAACTGCGCATGCGCGAGTCTTCTGCGGTAGCGCATGCTCAGTTTGTACCGGAGGGCTCAACGTACCGTATGGGATGTGCATAAACGGTTCCCTAAAACTCTCTATTGTCTTGCAGTTCTGCTGGATGTAAAATAATTTGTTTTTTTTTTTATTTAGGGATTATTGATAGGTACCAATCGGTATATACGAATATACATTTGAGATATTGATAATTCTGTTTAACAAAAAAGGAAAGGAATGATGATAACGAGGCACATCGTCAATTATCGTGAGCGACCTTTTCTACAAAAGCCGCAACATGACTACCTTACTCCTTCCGGTCGTTTCGTACGTTAGATGACAGTAGCAGATTGCCTAATATGAAGTTAAACTTTAATTAACGTTTTAAAGAGTTTCAAGAGAGTATAAATTCTGAACCCCTTTTAAAGCGACGGAAGCAGGTGCTGTTGGCGATTTACGTCCTCGCGAACTTCCGGTCAAATGAAAGGATTAAGAATCCTCAGCATAACGCCGCATCTTCTAACGTTCATTAAATACTGTGTGACCAGTTCTCCGGGTGGCTAGCGACATGACCGGTTAGCGAGAGATTTATTGGACATTTTTTTATTACTCCTCAAAGACGAGCGATCTCTTTCTTTATGTTGAATTGCACAACGTATGGCCCTCGCTATGTTCCCAACTTCGAGGATTCTATAGAGCTTCATCGTTCCATGAAATTTTACTTCAACAGGATCGGAAGACCTGCCGAAAAGGAACGATCGGAACACTCTTGGGAGCCATAAGACGGCTTGTGTTATTAAACAAAAATAAGGCTCTAAACTTATTAATTACATGAACAACATTGAAAAGATTTTATGAATGCATATTGTATGAATATTCTAAGACATGAACATGGAAAACATAACACCTTGTTTCTTGATCTCCGTCAACACCCTCTATTGTGCAGGACCCACAAATAAAATCGATTGATAACTAGTATTTCTTCCTGGACGTTAAGATAAAACTGGCGTTGAGTTTCAGAAATACTAGCAATAAATGTAATTATCACCCAAGCTTTTAATTTATTTTAAAATCATTCGGTTTAGAAGAGCAAATATTTTCTAGAATTATAAAGATTTATACTGGTGTCTTCTGTCTAACTGTATGTGTTTTTATGCTTATATTAACGAATATAATTAACAAAAGAGGCGCTAAAGTACTCCAAAAGTACCACCGAGTAAATACATTTCGTGCTCAAGACGTAGCTACAAATTTTAATGTACTCGAACCTGTTCGTCAAAAAGAATATTACGACTGATAAGGTGACACCCCGAAAACCATAAATTTTAATTGATCTGTAACAATATTGCAATTCGTTCAATTCGACTCTGGTGAAATCGACAAATTTCCCTCACGGCGAACGTTTGCTCCGTAAATTTTTTGTATTTTCTTTGTTCTTCATAAAGAAAACTCTTTTTGTATTCGTAGGCATTTCAAGAACATCGAGAGCCAACCATGCTACCTGTAATGAAACGCTTAGGAACATTGTTGGCGCATATGATACATTCTGGCGGCACAGCGATCTGACATTTTACTTTCCGTGTTTCATTACTTAAAAAAAGAAGATAAAACGCACCAAAGGCCTGATTTGTTACACGACCCATACTTGGGCAAACTTTTACACCACCAGCCTGATACTTTATGACAAAAAAGAAACAGTTTGCGGACAAAGACTTTTTGAAATTTAAAGTTTACTTTCGCTATCATACAGAAAATACACGACTGCTGGGGGTTCTTAAAATATAGACCCCTTTAAATTTCAAACGAATGAAAAATATCAGGCAATATGTAAGACCACCAATCTTCAAAAGTAATTAAAAAAAAAACAAGAAATATATCCCCATGCAACCAAAATCCGAAGAAAAACCTCACGCGTTTCCTTTTTATAAAATACCACCGAGCAAAAGTGCTGATAGGATGTTTCGAGAGGTTAGCGCCTTCTGGGCACACGAGAAGAACTCTATATTCCTGCTCAAATTTGTTATACGCCCCACACACGGCTGTTTCGTCGCGCGCATTCACCGTGATAAATTGCATTTCCATTGAAAACAGAGGCCGCTCTCGTTAGATATGAAAGAGAGATGAAAAATGTTACTCCTTCATTGTTTGGCGCAGTTCTCCGCTCACCAGGGCGATTGCTATTTCTTTCTCGCGTCAAATCCCCTACTACGCCGAGTTTATTTCCGCCGCTAAACGTTCCCAGTCGCGTCTTACGTTTATTTCGTCTCAAAACCATACATGCTCTACATTAAAAACCAAAGAGAGCGAGAAGTATTTCATTTTCTTCAACGCAAACGGTGGTGTCGGCCTTCCGAAAACTTCAAGAAGGGGCCTCTAGATTATCCGTTGTTTTTCAAAGCGAAACTCCGAGCCGACAAACACGGCTGTGCAGCGTTGCTTTACTTTGAATGCCTTTTACCTTTTGGTCTTTACCCGTTTTTATTTTTCATCTTCCGCAGTCTCGCTTCAGCCTTTTCAATATGCTACGTTGTTCTTATATACCTTTTTCTACGGGGGAATAAATATAAAACAGAGACATCACGTATAGAGGTTGCCGCAACACATAATAACAAACTTATTTCAGAAACATAAAACAAATATACACCACTTTCAGGCTCCACGTATAAAACTGCGCATTAAAAAACTATAAACGCGTGTAGTAAATACAAGCTACACCAAAAGCGCGTCAAGATAAGAACGAAAATAAAATAAAATTAAACCAACGTTTTATCAAAACCCTCGCGTGGTCCGATTACTTCGCTTACACACTACTCAAAATGTTTGCCACACGCTCGGACCCTTAGAACTGTCAAAAAAAAAAAAAAACATATCTTAAAGATGCGGGTCAACTCAAACAACCCGCAGCGTACATGAATGCATATATCGGCGTTCCGTAAATTAAAAAGAACAACAAGGACTTAATGTGTAAAGATGTTGCCAGGCCGCGGTGAGAAGAAAAGCATCTAAATAAAATAAGTTCAGGCGTCTCGCACTAAAATTAAATTTTTGCTTGTCTTTTGTCAGGGTTCAAAAGAAAGGGATGAAGCGCTGATATTTGATTACTGCACTATGCGCCAGTGAAACGCGTGCGATGTTCGCCCGAGTTTCAGTTCTCAAGTGCGTGGCGCACTCCAAACAAAAGTGAAAGATTTGTCAAGGAAGCACATTCTTTCGGCAAGGTCGGGAGCGTGTATGCGGTCTATATACCGCATTTTGCCTCGCGATAGAGGGAAGAGGATGCTACGAGCCACCCCAGGCAATCCATCACTGTGAACGTAGATTACGCGGCGTGCATAACGCTGCACTCCTTCCAAAGGTCGCTTCACTCTCTCACGGCATCTCATTGGCCTACATGGCTTGTAACATCGTCAGTGGTTTATCCTAAAGTGAAACTGAATATAGACGAGGTAAAATTAAAGCGGTCAGGACGTGTGCATATAAACAATGACGCCGCCAAATTTAAGATCGTGCATTTGAATTGATATTTTTCTGTAAAACTGGCAAGTTTAGCAGATTGTAAACGAGTGAAATTTGCCAACGGGCGCCTGTGGTGACGTAGCTGTTGAGTAGTGAATTCAGCGCTGATTTCACAATTCACTGTTTCATCTTGCATGCAGTCGGAAATGTTGAATTCGGCGCCACAGTAAATTGCTTTTCTTTGGTAAGTCGAGTAATATAAATGTCTTGCATTTGCATTTGTCTGCGATACTCTTCGCGCGAGCGTTCGTATATAACGGCTGCAAGGCAAAGTTATTTGACGACTTTCTGCGGTTCACCGCTCGAAGGCGCGGTTAAAGACATTTTTAAAAGCGTTTACTTGAACTTTTGCGACCTGTCTAATATCTATTTTTGGTTTTGTGTTTTTCGTACGTCTCTGGCTATCAAAGTTTCCAGTTTGCTTGTACGTGGATGGGTGGGGGGACGACGAGTAAACATTAGTTTATTTGATGCAGTCCAAGTACAACCTTAAAGTTTCTGAGTTTTTTTTATTTGGTGCAGATGAAATGGCGCAAATGAGTCGTTGTCCCATTTGCATTTTTTTGTTTCTAGCAAAAAATACACCAACTACCCCCTCAACGTATTTTACCAGGATTACATTTGTGAGTTTGGTTTCTGAATTTTGGCTCCCCTGCGTTTTTATAATCTCGACATAGATAGACAAATCTTTTTCTTGTGACAAGATTTTACTATGCCTTTGCTAAATAATTACATGGAATTTGTTTTGCAACTATAAAACGTTTGGTGCTGAAGGAACTCGCTGAAAGTTACTGTAATTCATTACAGGGCACACAGTATTCAGCTTCTTATAAAGCGCACCACTAATTTAATTAGATGTTGTGGCTTTAAAAAATAGCACGCTCCAAATACTTTTGCCTCTTAGCCTTTTGCCGCCTGCAGCTCGCACGGGGATGGAAAAATAGCAAGACATGAGGAAATGGCAAAACTACCTTTGCACGCTATCTATGAACGTCTTAGGAGTAGAGAAAAAACAAAATACTTAAATCTCTGCATCAATTTGTTGAAAGCGATTAACACGATTACGGAATCTATCGCGCAGTGTGGCATTCTGATACACTCGTGAGAACATACTTGAGAATGAAGGAATTTTGCAGACCCACCGTTGTTGACTTTAAGAGTGAATATTTACAGTAGGTTTCTTCACCCAGTGTTGGCGGTATCGCGTTACGAGTAACGGCGTTACCGGTACCGCGCTACTTTTTTTCTGTAGTAACGCACTCGTTACTTTTTCAAAAAACACTAACGTGTAATGCACTTGCGTTACTTATTTCGATTAACGGGTAACGTTGTTACGTTAGTCGTTACCTCTTCGTCCCAAGATCTAAGGAAAAGTTCCTTTAAATTTTGTTTCGAGTTTTTATACTTCGTTTTACCTTAAGTCCAGACGCAGATGACGCTATTGAGCTGATGAGGCCATCCAGATAACGTCAAAAGGGCACCGTTATGGTGTTCATGTTTCTGTACGTTTTATATCATAGCTAAATCAATCATAAACAACAAAAGGCCCAGTGACTTGCGCTTTTGACGCTGCTTTATTGGTCCCATAAACTCGTAGCGTCACTGCGTTTGGACTTAAGCTGAACCAAAGTATAGGCGCCGAGTCATCAAGTATTGCACTTAATCCACATACCTTCGAAATGAGCCCTGTTTCTACCGATGCAAAAAGGCCCAATTTAGAAAACTCCCAACACCCACGCCCTTTCTCCCAGTGTCAAAAAACGCTGCCGCCAAAAACGCGCTGTTACGCGTTTATTTATAAAAAAAAAATAACGCAAACGTTACGTTCGTTAGTTTTCACCGGTAACGGTAACGCCTTCCTTTTATTTCGAGGTAACGTAGGTCGGTAACCCGGTCCTTTATTTTGCGAGGAATGGATTACGTATTTCGTTACATTAAACACTTTTTTTTTTGTAACGCCTCCAATATTGCAACTTTATCTTATTCCAAAGAATGTGGCCAGTTGAAACTACACCAGCTTTTGGCTTCTTTAAAACCGACGGCCTCTACAGTAGCAAGAGAAAAGCAAATGTCTCAATGACGGCTCGCTCGCCCGTATTGGCAAGCCTATCATAAGCTTCACAACGCCTTCCGGTTACACCTTTGAATGTGTAGACGCCGGTTCGAGAACACACGCGAAAAACCCCCAATGCAGAAATACCCTTCAGCGGGCGGCGTAGGTAGGTTCTGAGCAGCTCGGCGTCTTAAAGGGACTCTGAAAAAAAAAAAAAAGATTTTTTTCAAGAATCTGGTTGGGAACGCCTGTCAAAAAATTAATTTTACGCCAAAAAAAAAAAAAAAAAAGTAAGAGCAATATTGATCACGCGAGACGCGATTTAGTCGACAGTCACCTCCTTTCCACTTGTTTTATCTCTCGGCATTTCGGGCGCGTGGAGGAGAGGTGGATCGGCTTAGCCTTCGTGACCGAGATGGTTATTCCGGAGTGACCCGTGACGTCATGAACTTCGCCAGCAGAATTTCAAATAAATCTCTCGCCGTCACTATTGCTCTAATTTTTTTTTTTTTGCGTAAAATTTATTTATTGGGACGCGTGTCCCAATTAAACTGTTAATTTTTTTTTCATGGTTCTTTTTAAGAAAACAAAGCATAAAGGTGCTAGCGAGCTAGGAGAGGGTAAGCATAGTGAAATGTTACTTATAGTCCTTTACAAGACAACAAAAACATATAGATGTCTGAATGTTTGTTTTTCCCCTAAGTGTTTCCTGTCTCACTTACATTTCCCAATGTATTCAGACACTCTTCCTTTATGGCAGGTCACACCCGTGGAAGTTCCCGGCACGACGTAAATATGACTGGAGAAAAAGATATTCAGAAATTTGTAATGAAAATGACCGAAGATAGGACAGTTTGCTCGTAGCCCACTACGCATTCTCAAAGGCTGGGAACCTCATTGCGATTACAGTACGGTGTATGTTATCCCATGTAATCTATAAAAAGAAATCGTTGCGGGTTTCTCATAATAAAACGTCGATTTGATTTGGTTCAAGTAATCGCTTTTTGCACTCCTAATATACATTAAACATGACTCTCTACGACAGATATGCGGTGCATTGTCTCAGACCATGCAATTCCTCTGAAAATTTTGGAATTGTTTTGTAAAGGCAACAATGAGGCCTCCTAACCTTAGTATTTTATCGGAAATTACAACACCAAATTATTTGTTTAGGCTTGGTGGAGCTTAGCAAGCCGTGCATTAGCACTGGTTTTTAATTACGTTAGTAACGAATGAAAGGTCTCAATTCATGAAGTTATAAACGCATGCGGAAGTTTGATTTAAAACAGCTCGGTTTTTCTCAGATTAAATTTATTTTATTTTACAAATCCAACAGGAAGGCATAACGGAATGCTAATTGCTAAAAATTTTGTTTTCTTGTTCGTCGGATGGACATCAAAAGAACGGGCTGCAAATGAAGTTCTGACAATCACGGGCAAAAATAAAATGATGGAACTCGGTGCTGAAATCCGAAGTTCCCAACTTCCGCACTCTGTATAAACCAGGCAACGACTGCCCTCTGCACAATGCGTTTGTTGAAGCAAACTCATTCTGCACAGGGCGGGAAATTTATTTCTCGTATTCTCGAAGATTTGATTTTTATAACTTTATTTTAACTTTATTAATTATATCTCGGGTTTCGAAATTGAATTTTTGAGTGTAGTGTACGCCCAACGCGTTCGGAGATCAACGTTAATTATCAGTGGCTCTTTTTGTTCAGGTTGATTCAAGAGCGCGTAACCTGGCTAGTTTCGATCATTACATCTTAATGTAGATACTCCAGGTAGAAACTCGACGTCTCAACAGTGAAGGTGTACCGGTTCTGCAGCGGCCCTGTAAAGAATGTTCTTTCCAATGCTCTGAAACCGCATGCATATGTGCTCTCACGGTTCTCACATTCCCTGAAATTGAAAAGCGAGAAAGGCAGACCAATGTGCTCTCATGAAGAACAAAAAAAAAAAAAAAACGGATGTGACATTTAGATTGTTGCTATTCTTTTTTTTTTAAGTCCAACACTGCACAAACTTAGAAATACCGAAGTATTATCCATCGCGTAGCTACTAAAAATAAAAAAGTAAAAAAAAATATTTAAGAAATAAAACTTTTATTTGTGGATCACGTTACAAAACGCGATAAATCTTGAAAACATTTACTTTTAACGTTACTCGCAGCGGCGGACGACAGGCCACGAGTAAGGTCATTGATAATTAGCGAGTTATTGACATAAAATATAGCAATTTAGTTTTGGAATATTTCTCTTACTTGGTACATTTTAAAATACATACATATTTGCCGTCGCCGCAGTTGGTCGCCAAAATACGGCGAGCAAGCGTTTCACAATGCCATTTCGGCATATCGGAACGCAAAGAGGAGCAGGCCAATCAGAGGGCAACATAGAAAAGGCGCAGAGAACGCGCGATGACGAGGCAGCCGAGCCCTCGCCGTCTTTGGCTGAGGTCAGGGGCAAAACAAAAGCACGTGGCCACAAGGGGGTAAACACACGCACGAGATGCGCAAGGAGCAGACCAACTTGCACGCCAGTCTTGGCAGAAGTTAGAAGTCTGCATTGTGATTGTGCTGTTAAATGGCGAGTTTGGGCTGCCCAGAAACCGCACAAGAAAAGAAAAGAAAAGCTCGTGTCTACACTCTGACAAAAAATCAATCAATAATTTTTTGGAAGGTTTTTTGACGCCCCAGAACTCTTTCAGTTCGTAAAGAACGGTTTTGCCCCAGGCACTATTCTCTTCTCCCCTCCCCTCCCCTCCCCCCCCCCCTCCCCCCCACTCCCCCCCCCCCCCCCCCGCTCACTGGAATGGCAACAGGTCGATGAAAAACTCTTTCCCATCAAAAAAGGAGCTTAAAAAACATTTGTAGGTTCGTTTTGTTGTTTTTGTTTTCGCGAAGGACTCATTTAGGGGGTGCTTAAAATAACTTTTTGGGGGGTAAAATATGAACAAGCGCCAGAAAACTAAAAGTTCTTTTTGCGACATTTTTTTTTTTTAGAGTGTAGTTTGCAGCGGAGCACTTAGGGAGTCAATCACTATGAAGAGAGCTCGGCAAATGGCGCGGACAATAACATAGTCATTTTCAACTTTAGAAACGCCAGGCGCATTCCGTCCCGAGAATCACATTATCGCTCCGCAGTGGATCAGACCGCAGCATTAAGTGATATGAACGCCGAAGAACGAATCTCGGAACCAGAAACGTGAACACAATAAGCCAGGCTTTGAGTTTTTCAAGATCTCAGTGAAAATAGACCCAAGACTGAAATATGCTGTAAATAAAACACCCTGGAGCAAAAAACGAAAAAAGAAAAAGGTAATTCACGTGTTTTATTGCACGAGTATTTTAGTTTCAAGACTAATCGTTTCGACCTCGTCAGTTGGCCAGCTGCCTTCGTATTTTGCCGTGATTGAGTATTTGAGGGATATTTGGGGAAATTGACGGAAGGAGGCACTTTTTTGCTGTTTTTTTTTTTTTTTTTAGAGTAAAGGTGTTCAAACATCCGCGTTCGAAAAAGACCTTAGGTTGTCACGTGTTCTCGCTAGGTTCACGTGACCCTGGGATATCTCGCCGGTATAGATTAGCTCGTGATCACTCTACTATTTCTTGTCTTGAAGAACCGTAGCGGACAAAAGTGCGGCTCATCTCGAATATCGCGTAGCACAATTAATGTTCCTCTCTACGTGGTAAATCCTAAATCGGGTATATATATATATATATATATATATATATATATATATATATATATATATATATATATATATATATTTTACTTAGTTATTTGCTTTTTTTAACATACAAGTTAAAAACTAAAAAAAAGCGCATCTTTTTTTTTTTGTGACAAGCAGTGTTTGAACTAATTACTTCGCGGAGCGTGTGAACTATGCTCAAAACTTCCTTGTTTCATGAGGTGACAACAAGTGTAGTGATTATGCTTGCTACCAGCCCTCACAATGCGCAAGGATGATTCTTCGGGGTGGAATTTTCGTCATTCATATGTGTCTCAATGTCGGCATTGGGAACCCTTGGCAGCTCAAATACGCCACTTTGTAGCACGCAGCAGAACGCAGTAACCTGTTTCGAAGACAAAATATACGTCTCTGAAATAAGTGTGAGAGATGAGAGAAGTAGTTAAAAAAATAGTTACTGAATTTATTTATTTGATATTTATCTTATTTGAAAATACTGCCAGTCCCAAGAGGGACATTAGCAGGAAACAACATAAAACACAAAAAATTGCATGTATCGTAATAGGCACTTCAAGGTCAAAACATACACATAAATGCAATTGAACAGTGCCTAAAAAAGGAACAAAATAAAAAAAAAAAATCTATAACGAACATGCTATAAAAAAATATAGCAGGCCAGCCCTGGTTATAAAATAAAAAAAAATGAAAAGGTATACACGAACTCAACTCTGTGACGTCACGGCGCGGTGGTGGCGCGTCGGTCGCACTTCCGGTCTGGGACTGTGGGCAAAAGTCCCCATGCCAGACGTGCATTCCTGCGTTGTTTTGAAAGGGACCAGGCAAAAAATGAAAGCCGTTTACAACTCCCTGTAACGCCGAATTGGAGCGCAGCTCTTGAGGAGGAGTAGGGAAGGGTACTCAGGGGAGGGTATACCCCTCCTTCTCCTCCTCCCCTCATCCTTCAATCTCTACCGGGGGGGGGGGGGGTCACGTAACCTCGGGGGGGGGGGGCGTCACGTGACCTGGGGGGGTCACGTGACCTCGAAGGGGGAGGTCCCGTGACCTCGGGGGGGGGGGGGGGGGGGGCTCGCGCGGTGCATGTTGGGACATGCACCGCTCTGGGGGGGGGGGGGGGGGGGCTCGCGCGGTGCATGTCCCAACATGCACCGCGCGGTTACGCCGACGGCGACGCCGCTCAAGCCGGAAACGGGCCCCTAAGAGCTGCTCTCTAAAACCTGCCTTCTCGTCAAAACGCCGCGACTGGGGCCGTACCAAAAGTCTCGAGAAAAGTTTGAAGGTAAGTTTTCACGTGCTCGGTTCGTTCGAGAATCTGGTATGTGCCGTGAAAAGGGAAAAGCAGACACCGTCGTACAACGATTGCTTGGGCGGGAAGCACTTTGGGTTGAATTCACGGATAATTGTGGTCATCAGATTTATTTGTCTTGTTCCAACATGCACGCCAGAAAACCGTCAAGTTCTGCGGACCACCTGCGGACTACGTTCAGTGCGTCTTCAAGTTCAAACGGCCGCCTGATCGTTCGAACTGTCGCCTGCTCTTTCAAACGTTTCTGCTTGTCGTCTGCTCTCTTAGACGACGCCAGCAAATAGACCAAATGTTGGCCCGGTACTTGCGATAAGAAGTGCAGGCCTCAAAAGACTAAAGTTTGAAGGTTGGTAAGCAGGCTCGATGCAAACAGTATATACAACGAGATGTTGATCATTTTACCAGTGACCATCATCGACTTGTTATGCCTAATTCACTTGATCCGATTCTGCTTGCGATTTTCAGTATCGACGTTGATCATCTCATATACGGTTCACGCTTTTGCAGCCCGAGCGGTGTCGCGACTGAAAATTGCGAGCGAAATCTCATCATGCGAATCAAGCTTTAGCGTACATACTGCGACGTCCACGCGGAATGAATTGCCACATGTTACATTATTCACGCGAAATTTTGCGGTGTAACGAGCCTCGGTAATTTTGCTGACGCCGCTTAAGTAGTCAGACATCGCCAGGAAGACGTAGAATCAACCATTCGAACGCGAAAAAGGGCAGGGGGACTCACACCGACGCAGGCAACATCGCATTTCAACGGTTTGTTTATGGGCGACGGCGAGCTTCTTGCCCACACCCCCATCGCGCATGCGCGGCGCTGGTGGAGTCCGCTAGGGGCGCTCCGGTTTGTTTGTAAACATGAGTTGGTGTATACTCACATCACTCATCCTTGTAACTCGCTTAAAGGGATGGTGAACCGAAATTTAAATTTCAGAAAACAATGCAGGAGTGGTAGGCGGGACGCTGGAATCCCTACAACACCACCCATAAAGCGATGTCTCGAATGGACGGCCCTATTTTTGGAAAAAGAGGAAGCGACTGAACGAGGCCGACGAGGCGCGTGTCGTCAACATATCTCGTTTCCCCCTCTCCGCTTCGCCACCTCAATGCGGTGAGACGGAGAAGACGCGAGGCCGTTTCCTCTCCTTCTCGACTTTCTCGGAGAAACAAGACGTCAACATATCTGTTAAATTCGCCTCTTTTTTTAGAAAAATACGGTCACCATTTCGAGATGTCGCTGAATGAGTGATGTTTTGGTGTTTGTAGCGTCCCGTTGCATGCTTCTGCCGCCGTGTTTTGTGGATGCTAGATTTCGGTTCAGCATCCCTTTAATATTAGGTTACTCCCCTGCCCTATAGACCGCGAGGGACAGTAATGTTAACCCAAAGGAACAATGTTATTATTCCATTACATATTTTTTAACTCTGTATCGATAAAAAACAAACACCTTGCATATATTCTATATATATTACATGAGTGCCCGCACGAAAATTGCACTTCAACTGCATTAAGAAATTTAACTCTCAATGTTGTGTTTACAACAGTTCGCATGTATAAAACATAATTCTTACCACTCTGGAATTGCATGCGTATTTTAATAGGTTATGTTGATACAATCGCTCACTAATTTGCGCGAAATGAGTAGTTGAGGAAGAGTGCTCTTTACATCAAAGAAAGCCGAAAACCGCGATGTGTTGTCGTAGTTCGGGAGAGCTCTTCGAAACGCGGACAAGTCTCTGCTGTGAATCTCCAGAGACACTCAATTTTTTAGTATATGCGAGGAGATCGACCCGGCCATTTGTTGTCCCCACACCTCGGTGCTTACCCAGTACAAGGCCTGTGGACATGCCCACAAACCTTGTGGGCATGTTCACGTCTTAAAGTAAAAATACTAACAATAGATGAAGTGACGTTTATTGTTAGTTCCGGAACTCTCCCGAAAGCAGTCGTCAGAGAATGCGAGCTTGACCCACTTCGGCTTTTGTGCTGAGCTGGGAAAATGCACCGAGCATGCTGCATTGTTCATGCAGGCCGGAGTGGTAACAAAAGAGCTTCTCCTCCCCCTCAGGCGACCGAAGAACACGAAATCCAGTCGAGCACTGACGCGGCGTTCGGTTAAGTCAGCCGAGCGCTGAGACATTGTTATTTGTTGTCCCCATCCGTGTAGTTCTAAAGTTAGCCGCTTGGGGCGCCACGGTCCAAGAGCGTTTACGGGAGACTGTAAATTTAGAAGCCGTTCTATTAGTTAAAGTGCCTACGGTCGTACCAACGTTAAAAACCCATCACGGTAGGCAGATTTGAGGCACATTTTGTACACTAAACAGACAGCTTAAATACGAGCGTAAATACTATAAGCTTCCCGAAAATAATTTAAAAAAAAGACTCTCACTGGCAGGACCGCTTACGAAATTATAACTGTTTTCAGTTTTTCTTTTTAAATAGATATTTAACCTACATTTTGTCGCAAAAGTCGCAAAAGCCAATGAACAATATGTGTAATAACCGAGAGTGCGCTACGAGTGCAGAGTCATCCAGAAAGAAAATGGATTATTTTCTTACTTTACTAGGGCTTCTTTATATTCCTCGATATTTAAAACACAAAAATTACGAGATTATTAAGAAAAGAAAAGCTATACCCTATATTTCTTTAATTATTTTAGAATGCCACAAGCTTACCAATTAAACATTTTCGCGGCATATTTGTTATGACGAAATAATAAGCTAACCTATCTTGCACCGCAGTATTCTTTTCATTAACACCATCAAAATACGCTTACCTGGCTTCGGTACGTTCCGAAACTCAATACGAATTACGCGCCAGCCGCTCTTAACAAAACCTCCCGTATTGTACCTCACGAGGCCCAATCCAAATACGGCCAACTAATCACTCCAGCAAGTATCATTTTGTTTGGTGTCCGGCCGTCACGGCTCCCGGAGCAGAAAGATTGGACGATTCATCAAATCCTCGAGCTCTCCGCACCGCACCAAGCGATAATCAATATAACATGAGATTACTCTCATTTTTACACTCCCCTTTTGTTCTTTCGTTCTTATTTCCTTCAGCTATGTTGCGTGCGCCCCCTCATATATCAAGACTGCCGCCGAACAGTAAAATAGTACATTTAGAATATTGATCTGAATGCGACAGATTCTATCGCCGCGTTCTCTTCAATGTACAACGCACTCGGCTGTATGACAAGCCCCACTACTTTACGTTTCATTTCATTCATGACAAAATCAAGTTAACGGACGGGTCCCATCAGCCTTCAAATTGAAGTTAGCGGGACCTATTTAAATTTTGAATTTCGGAGACAATACGCCACTCAACATCTATAGAAGGACTAGGTTATTCATTTTTTTTTTTGTTATCTCACTTATTCGAGGTGTTATTTAAGATGCCTGACCCGAAAAAAATGGTAAACAAATCAGTCTGTCCCTCGTGCACAATTATGTCCGAACAAGAAAACAGCATCGCGTAATGCCGCATTTGTTTCGTGTGTGTGTGTGTGTGTGTGTGTGTGTGTGTGTGTGTGTGTGTGTGTGTGTGTGTGTGTGTGTGTGTGTGTGTGTGTGTGTGTGTGTGTGTGGTGCTGTTTTTTTTTATTTTTTACTTGTGCGACATGAACGGAGCAAATCTGAAACGTGCTTATATTCACTGACAATTTAAAAACGCAGGGCGCGCCCATGGCCAGAAATTTACGACAGGTGCTTCTAGTTCCCCTATCTGTCTCGGCATGGCGTATTCACCTTAAACTTTACGCCGTGTGCGAATTCCCTTCAAAGCGGAGTGTGTGCTAAGTAAAAAAAAAAAAGAATATAACTTGAAAGATAAAAGAAGATGAGATATTGAGCGTCTTGCGGTTGCAACATATTGATAACTCTATCATTTTTCGTTACCAATTCATGGCGATACTGCGATCTAAGGAAGAACATCGGAACTTCTAAATGATTTCGCCGAATTCGTCGCACGCATTTCTATAGCTCTTATAGACGACTTGGATTACGATATAGAAAGGTACCTTCAGATACTGTAAAACCCTCAATGTTCGCGAGCCCTTAATTTTCGCGAATATCGCGAATTGAAAAATTCGCGAAATTAAAGGCCACGCGAAAATTTCGTTCCTTAAGAGTTTCAATGCAGGCATATGGAACTCGCGAAATTTAACTGGCCGCGATTATGTCCTCTGTGACCTATTCGCGAAATATAGGGGCCGCGAAAATAAAGGGTTTTACAGTATAACTACGGTGGGTGAGTATTGGACATAAAACGTACGCTATTCTGAGTGGCTGATAACGTGCAGCGTATTTGTTTGAGACGCGTACTTTTTTACACTTTGATTTATACTCACTGGTGTAGAGGTGTCACTAATAAAAAGAGCTGGGGAATTTAGAACTAAAAATAAACATTTAATGAGGCGAAATTATGCTTACAAACATTGCCACGCATCTTGCGACCCGAAGCAGCACGTTACATCTACTTTCATACACGCGGCACGTTCAGCAATGTTCTGAAAAAGAACACTTATTTTCTTAGAAAGATTTCTAAGAAGGATTTCTTAGAAAAGTAGAGAATTAATCAGATAAAGATCCGGGCCGAGCGGGATATCGCCTATACTTCGTCTCACCTTTTACGACCAGTCGCAGCCGACGCTACGAGCTGATGGGGCAAAGTGTCAAAAGCACACCATCATGGTGTTCGTCGCGTTGTTTCTGTACGTGTTCTCTCATCGCTAAACCAATCATAAGCAAAAAAGGCCCAGTGACTTGCGCTTTTGTCTCTGTGTGATTGGTCCCAGTAGCTCGTAGCGTCGGCTGCGTCTGGACTTACGATGATCAAAAGTATAAAAGCTATCGCTTATGCGGCATTTACACCACGTCCAAATGTACTGCAATACTACATTTATTACATTTATATGTTGCATACAAAGTGTATCAATGAGTATATTGACGTCGTTTTTAGAAATTCGCGAAGGCTGCAATCCAGTATAATCGCGTACGTTATACGGCCAGGTGGACGTTATATATGGGGTTCATCGACACGATAAGTTGAATAATTAAGTAAAATTTGTTGAATAGCTTTAATAAGTAAAAATAAGCATATTCTGAAAATTAGAAACTTGCTGGGCGTCATCGAAAACCACTACATCAGCAAATTTGAGGAAGAATCGCAGCACATGCAAAAAGCGGTGGTGCGCTATAGTTAACACTCGTGCAACAGGCGCAAGGCTGGCGGCACGGAAAGGCGGATTATAATTTAATGATCCGAGTCCATTATGCCGAATCATAACAAAATCAACGCACACCGAGTAGCGTCTTCTCAAAGTAGAAATGGTTCAGCCGTTTTTACGTATTCGTTCATCTTTTGAAATATGGACACCCGCACCTGGCCACGGAACTTTCTGGGGACAACCGAGTTCCCAACTGAAGGCGGAATATAAAATTTAATGTCCTCGAGCCCATCCTGGTTCTAAGGCAAATAGTACTCCAAAATAAATCCCTCTTGAGAGAACCGGTGTCAAAGTGGGGTTGGTTCGGCTGGTTTTACGCATTCATTCACCTTTAAAAATTTGGGTACCCCCCCCCCCCCTCGCCAGGGACCATTTTAAAGGCAACCCACTTTTAAACTAAAGGTGAAATTAACAAAGTGGAGCCCTGGAGCCCATCCTGGTACTATGGCAAATACTTCAATATGAATATTTTTTGAGACAAGTGGTCTCAAAGTAAGGATGGTTTGGCAGTTTTTTCGCATTCGTTCATCTTTTGAATCGTGGGCACCCTTACCTCGCCAGGGAACGTTTCAAGGACAACCGAGTTTCTAAAAAAGGTGGAATGTGAAATGTAGAGTCCTCGATTCTATCATAGTACAATGGCAAATACTCCAAAATTGATTATTTTTGAGACAACCGGTCTCAAAGTAGAGATAGTTCGGCTCTTTTTACGCATTCGTTCATTTTTTTTTTTTTTAATTTGGGCACACGCGCCTCCCCAGTGAACTGTTTGAGGACAACCCAGTTCCCAAGCAAGGGCGGAATATAAAAAGTAAAGCCCTTCAGCCTATTCTCGTACTATGGCAAATACTTCCAAATGAATTTTTTCTAAGAAAACCGGTCTCAAAAGTGGGGATAGTTCGGCCGTTTCTACGCATTCGTTCATCTTTTGAAACTTGTGCGCAGGCGCCTCGCCGGGGAACTTTTTGAGAAAATTTCAGTCCCCAACTAAGGATGGAATATAAATATAGAGCCCTCGATCACGTCCTGGTACTATGGCAAATACTTGAAAAATGATCGTTTTTGAGAAAACCGGTCTCAAAGTGGGGATGGTTCGGATGTTTTTACGCATTCGTTTATATTTTTGAAATTTTGGCAACCGCACCTCGCCAGGGAACTTCTTGAGGTCGACCCAGTTCCCAGCTAAAAGTAGAATATGCAATGTAGATCCTTCGAGCCCATCCTGGAACTATGGCAAATGCTTGTAAAATGAATCCGATGAAATCGGGGTACCCGCGCCTCGCCAGACACCTTTTGAGGACAACCTAGCTCCAAACTAAAGGCAGAATATAAAATTTAGAGCCCTCGAGCCCATCCTGGTACAATAAAATATACCTCAAAAAGAGTCCTTTTCTTTAGAAAGATGGTCTCAAAGTGGGAATGGTCTGGCCGTTTCCACGCATTCATTCATCTTTTGAAATTTGTGCACACGCGCCTCAACAGGGAACTGTTCAAGGAGAGTTCAGTCCCCAAATAAAGACGGGAAATAAATATAGAGCCCTCTTCCACATCCTGGTACTTTGGCAAATATTTCAAAATGAATCCTTTCTGAGAAAACCGCTCCCAAATTGGGGATGGTTTGGCCTTTTTCACGCAGTCGTTTATATATGAACTTTCTGGCACCGGCACCCCATCCACAAACGTTTTGAGGTCGACTGAAAGCTTAACTGGTTATGAAATACTAACTTTAGGATCCTCGACTATACGCTGCTGCTATGGTAAATCCGTTATTGTAAGCCATCTTTGAGTAAACTTGTCTCGAAATGGACATTCTTCGACTATTTCCAGACATTTGGTCATTAATTACCATTCGGGTACCTGGGCCTCATCCAGGAACTTTTTGAGGTCAGCAGAGTTCGTACCTGGTGATGAAATACAAACTTAAGGGCTCTCGACTACAGCCTGCTGCTATCGTATATCCTCTAAAGTTAGCCGTATTTGAAAAAAGAACTTGTCTTGAAGTGGACATGGTTCGACTGTTTTCAGGCATTCGTTCATCGTTTCGAATTTGGGAACCCGCGCCTTGTCCGGGGACGTTTTGAGATTGACCGAGTTCTCAACTGGCGACTAAATATAAAATGTAAGGCCTCCGACTACAATCCGGTGCTATTTCAATACCTTGGTTCTCCGTCCTCTTCGAGGAATGTGATATGAAGACGGATATTTCAACACGCTCTTGTTACCATTTTTTTTTATACGAAAGCATTAACTGTCCCCTACGAAGCCGGCGTTTTCTGATGTCTGTGGCAGCAAAAAACGGCACCGAAATTCACATTTGTTTTCTGAGCGAAACGGCGCATAAATTTTCATTGGCTGAGAGAAATGGCACGCAAATTCCAATTGGCTGAGCAATACGGCACATAAATTCCCATTAGCTGCAAAGCGGACGCGTCTCAGAAAAAAATATAATACAAAGAATAGCACAGCGACATAGATGCCTCGTCACGGAAACCTACGGGGCAATTAAGGCCAAAGCGAACGCGCCTCAGACATAAAACACAAAGAAAAGCACAGCAACGCAGATGCATCGTCCCGGAAGCCGTGGAGCCGGCTGGGGTGCTGCGGCTGCACAGTCGGGGAGCGTGATTTCACCGTCGGAGCGCCGTGTGAACCAGAAGACGTAACGCGCTGCTTGTAGAAATGCGCTGCGTGTAGGAATGCTTTCACATTGCTCTCGGAGCACGTGGAGCGAAAGCTCGCGCTGCAGAACCCAGGGATCCTGGGTTCAATCCCCACCCCTGCCCGTTTCGATCTGGATGAGCATCGTACCGGCGTGCGGTCGTGTATCACTACTGCGTGGTGCACGTTAAAGACCCCAGGCTAGCGGTTGTACTGCACTGGCTAAATTGCTCGTCTACAGCGAGTGACTCGTCGCAACATTAAAAATGGCTGACCAACGGCTCGCTGTATAAATATCCACACAACCCCAATTATTATTTCACATTGCTACACGTAGGCAGTCTTAAGTGTCTTTGTCCAATTTTTTCTTATGCTGTTTGTGTTCAGGGCGATTGGGATGATTCATTTAATGTAAACATGTAGTACGTCACAAAATGTTACTTTTGACAAGTGAATGTTAAGTTCACACGCACAATCATCCTCTCATAAATCGGGTACTCACCGCAGTGGTCCCACGATCCTTACAATAAAATTAATCTTGTTATAATCGCATAACATTATTAATTAGCGAAAATATTTGGAAAACTTTATCGTAATAGGAAACATATGTTTTTGTTTGCAAGTTTATTGTGTCAGTAGCAGAACACTGGAAACGATCGTAAACGTCTAAACGAGATCGTACGTATCCACCTTATTTGGCAAATTGGTTTCGGGTACCCAAGGAACTAATTTTGGTGAAAACGCAAAATGTGTCTAGCACATTACACATTCTTATGGTTTACTGCAGTCGTATAGAAAATCCTGTACTTTGTTTTATTTTTAAATTGTGCTCGTTTGAACTTCGCTGTTTCTCAAAAATGTGCGTGAGGTGCCTCCGGAGTATATTTTTCTACAGACGTAATACACATCTTGGAGATTACAAACTTTACCATAATATTGGGGAGAGATTTTAATTAATTTATGCAATAATAACAAGTTTTTTTATACCTAAACTAAAACACTGTCCACTTTGATTACCTTGGACTATCGGTAGTGTGAATACACCAAAACGTTTATTCGACCGAGGAACCTGCAGTTTACACTTAATTATCTTGACAGTTTGGCAAAGGACTAGCGGTATATGATCAAATAGATTAGTACCATGGCAAATTGTTGAAAGCGTAACGTTTCGGCGTTGTAGCCATATCTGTATGTGAAATACATGGGCTTCTATGGGAGCGCTGCCGTAACCCGCCAAGAGATGGCGCAAGCATACGATGGCACAAATTTTTGTGGATGGAGTTCCGGAGTGATCAGTTCCTATCACTCTAAGACACTGTAAAAGTACGCATCTTCACGCCTTCCGTTATGCGCTCTCTGAATATCGTGAACATTTCGCAGCCCATCAAGTGTTATACAGGGATTACATTTTATAGTAGCGGTGAAAGTGTTTCCAGAGCCTTCACGAAACTTACAAGAAACTGAATACTCCACACGACTTTCGTGGACTCAATATTTTGTGAATTCGGCGCAGTATGGTTATCGAGAGAATATTTTCCGACCACAAAATTTTGCGAATCAGGGTGGTATGCCGTGTATCTGTTACCATAGGGAAACAGGCATTCGCTCGATTTATTTTTCGCGATACTTGTTCAACCTGCGAAATTCGCAAAAATGAGGTCCTCAAGAGAATGAAAATTAAGTCGTTAAAATAACTTTAATCTTTACAAGGCTTTTAAATGATTTGTCCTTTATTATTATATCTTTAAACGCGTCATTCCTTCATGCAGCCATGATCCCGTACACAAGGTGATTTCGTACGCAGACATACCAGTTGCAGGTTGTATAAAACTCTTCACGTGCAATTTCGCAAGTAAAGTTCTTGATACAGTTCATTTTTTTCTTCTCTCCATATGAGGCGCAGCCCCTCCCCACCCCCTTCCTCTCCCCTCCCCACCGGACAACTATGTCACGCGGGCTTTCTCGGAGTCTCAACTTTGCGAGTAGGCTTCATTCGAACTGAGAACACGGAGTCGGCGGAGTTTATAGCCTGCCGTTTTTCGTGGTCGATAAACCATCCTCCACAAAATCGTTCCGCAGAGCTGTGGTTTCCGTTGCACGCGATGTAATATCTTTCGGACGCCCAGGCCGCCTGTGCGCTCACTCCGCTAGAATGTCGTTTCTCCTTCGGCTGCCCGTTTTTGCAGTAAAAAGTTGACGCAAATCGCTCTCACGTTAAAAAAAAAAAAGAAAGATAAAGAAATTATATATATACAAGATATATAGCGGCATCTACGAAAAAGGCTGTTTTCGACATAAGAGTTGCATGTTCGGTAATAAAATACCAGGAGAACAAATTCAAGATACTTCTCGAAAAGAAACAGAAGCAATTTCGCGCATTTCTTTTATGAAATATCTTTATTTATTTCGCAAGTTGAACGAGCGAGTAGCATGTGGACGTCGGGCAGTCGGTTGGCTGCAGCTGAAAATCGTTTCGTTCAAATTTACGTCAACCGCGTAAGAGCAAGTGCAGCACCGAGAATTACACCTCCCGGCAAAACAGCGATAGTGAAAGACTTTCACGTGCACGCACGCGTGAATATGCGCGGGAGAAGGCATGCACGGACGCCAATGTCAAGAGCCCAGGATGCCGCCGCCGCCGCTCGCCGCATTCTCCCGTCGTTCGGCGCCTTCATTTGTCACGTCTCTCGGGGTGAAAGCATAACTCAAACCAGGAAGGCGGCTCCGTTCTACGTTCGTGCGCCCTGGACGGCTCCTTAACCGATTTTGACTGACGCATTTGTTTGTTTTATTGACTTTTTGCCTCACTGTGTGGCATGGCTCGGACGAGAACACCGGTGGTACCAAGCTGCCGAATGCAAATCGTGAAGTCTTGCTGTAGCTCGTTGAGTTCTTCTTTTATTTTTAGGTACTTTTACTTTTACTTTTTGCTAGGCTTAGGAGTCATCAACGAAAGAAAATATTAATATTATAAGAGGCATTCAAGCACCGAGCATGTTGTACAGAAGTGCTAAACATAAATATTGCTCCCTCATTTGAAAGGTCTGCCGTTCAAGACGGATTTGAAGCTCGTTAGAAATTCAGCTTCGAGGACCCTTTTCGAGACACGTGTATCGCGCAGTCATTATTGCTTCCTCCCATTACCGAAACCCGCAAATTTCTAGAGTATAAATCTCTCTTTTCAAAGTCGTACGATTGGGCACTATCTCGTGTGAAAGTATCGCGGTCGTCTTTTGTGTGTTGTTATTTGATCCCGAGGCAAGTGCCCATTACAGATCTTTGTGACAGATTCGCTATTTTCATACCACAATCACCCTCGTGTGCTTCTTTTTTCTTTCTTTCTTTTAAATAATGGGGAACTCTACTATTATTATTTTTACTTCAAATTTTGATTTGTGCGCGTTTTTGTTTAGTCTTGCACTGCTGAACTGATGAAATACGTTTGGCGCGTCGCCTGCTGTCGACGACAGGTGGGAGATCTCTCCCAAAGCAATTTTATGAGGGGAGTTCGGCCTTTATCAAAGCGCTGAGAAAGATTACAATCGACACTATATTGCACATGTTTTGCTATTTCTGTATTACTAGAGCTATATGTGTAGATACTGCCGCGGGGAGCACGTAAGACGGGCCTTAAAACGCTTCATAATGCAACTCTATCAATTTTATGCGAGAACGCCTCAAACGACGGAAACGCGGTTTCAGATTGAATTAATATATTGAACAGCTCGCAATATTTTTGTTTTATGTTTGCCACGTTAGAGGTTCACATATCTTTTAGTAACCGAATTATTGTTGCAGTCTTGCATTCTTTGCCAGGAAGTAGAAAGGGTAAGTGTTTACAGTGTAGGCTCTGTTTCATTCGTGATTACAAGAATCTCGCACCGAGGTATAGCCACGGTTCTTGATGCTAGACTAGCCTACTTGTCATCTTAAAGAAAAAATGGTTTAAAAGTTTGGTAGAGGTATTGTTTTTTTTTAATGTTCTTTCATATTCATATAGTATAGGTTATCGTGCAAAAACAAGACAGCAACAATTAATCACAAAAAAAGTAATCCATCCGCCAATAACTGTAAGACATCCCTGCGCGCCCATTTCCATAAGAAAATTGGCTGCAGGAACTACAATTGCTGCTTGTCTATCAATTGCGATAGCATTTCATCAGACTCATGACGCAGCTCACTGTGAATACGACAACGCAAATTTTGAGTAAAGATTTTATTTTATTATTAGTTTACGACGAAATCATTGACATCGGCGCGACTGCAAATTCTAAACTGGTAAAAGACATGGTATCGCTGAGGTAGGTATTTTCCATGCTCATTACTTTCACATATGAACAAAGCTTTTTTCACATTTGCACAAGTTTTGCACATTTTAACATAGACAAGGAATTAGAACACAGATGACACACACACAACACACACGCGACGACACACAAGCGACGACACGCTATTTCAATCGCCACGCTAAGGCCTACCCATGCGCCTTTCACACTGATCATATGAAAGGAGTCGTTTTGTCAGTGACCATCTCAACCGTGAACGATGTTACAAATATGGTGATGCATTCGCACCAATATTGTTCTTCATTACTGTTGCTAAACTTTTCAAGGAGTGTATCTCTAACTAAGAAGTAACGGTACACACAGTAATTATTTGTGACAGTTTATAAAACAGCGTTCCCATAGGCTCTCAGAAGCCACGTTCTCACTTCCCCGTATAGTCTGCCCTACTTTGCGCATGCGCGTCTCCGTGGCAACCCTATAGTCTCTTGCGAAAAAAAAAACAACAACAACAATAACACATAGATTGTAAAGAATACAAAAAGAAAAGAAACCACTAGGAATCTTTTTTTTTCCCCTTTGGAAACGTTTTTACCACGTGTTACGCGGCTATTTTCGTCCCAGCTAAACCAAAAAAAAAACGCTTTTAAAGCACGTTTAAAAGAAAATGGTCAAAAGCCGCATTGCTGGTGCATCAACAATGGCGGCGCTTGAGTCAGCGCCGGCTTCCACGACGTGCTGGTACAGAAGTTGCGATCGTTATAAAGTCAGCTTCAACCCTTAAACATGCCCCCTCCTGCAATTTTTGATGCTACGATTGTTTGTGGGTAACCTCCCCCTGCGTTCCAAAACAGTAAGTGCGTCGCTAACGCTGGCCTTCGGCGATGCAGCAGACGCCACCATCTTGCCCGCGCGTCTTTTGCTCTCGCGCTCTTGTCCCGCGTGCCTTTCGCTGCTTTTGTACCTGCGCTTTTGCTCCCGTGGCTGCTTTTGCTCCCGCGCGCCTTTCGGTTAGTCCCGGTCGAGAGCAGTTAGACCTTAGCATTCGCGCACGGTACCTAGCTCGAACCAGATGGTCTCTTCGGTGAGCAAATGGGAGTTCAGAGGACCGCATGCAGCCGTTAGTCCTTTGAGACCATCTTTTTTCTTAGAGTGCACCATATGGAACTTCAATACTCAAACGCCGATTGTCCAGTGATTCCAAGTTTCATTGTAGTTTTCCTTAGATTCATATTTTTCAGGTTTTGGACCGTCCGAATCTTTCTTCATGAAGCACAGACCGCGTGCCATACTGCACATGGTTGAAAAAACCCCGAGATTGCGGGTGGGTGTAGGCCCGTTCGTAACATGCCGATTCGTCATAGGCCAACTGGTAATAGGGCAATTGGTCACATAGGATAATTCGTCATAGGGGAACTCGTCACAGGAGAATTCGTCATATGAAATTTTAAAAAAGGCACTGAAATTAAAGTTCAAAGTTAATTTATTTGTTGAAATTCTGACTATAATGCAAGACCTTTGATATACAGTGAGTGGCGAAACCGACTACGCTCATATTCATTTACACCAGGCTGGTGCCCATCATTGCTGACGTATAACAGGTGCTGCCGCAGTTGGATGCAATGAAAGTCATTACCTAATTAATAAGTGACTACCAAGTGCGTCATGATTACACTTGAAAACAAAAGGTTTATTAGTCGAGCAATTAGCATTTTAAAACGCAATATTTCGGGCTGCTGCCCTCAACGTTTCCAGACGGTTGCGACTGTCGTAGCGGCTGACGACAATCTGAAGGCGCTTGTTGCAGTCAGCGTGCTTTTTCGACACCCTTGAAGACGTAGTGCCGCCCTCAGCTTGAGCGAGTTTCATTTCCGTCAAGGACTGCTTCCTCATGAGACATCCCGGAAAGGCCCAGATGTTGGGGGAGCTACAGCCCACATTGCTCTTAAAGAAAGAAAAAGAAAAACACGCGCAAACTGTTATTACCGAGTCTCACTGAGTACGCGCCTAACCGCAGAAAGCACGAACACAGCTTTACTATGAAGCATATATTTACATAGAACAACATATATGGGTGACGGAAGAGATAAAACGCGGTCATGTATGCCGTCATCATATTTTGAAGAAATTCCGGAGCAGTCTTGATTCATCTCTTTCTCTCTCTCTCTCTCTCTCTTCATACCCGAGCAGAGGTGATAATAAGAAATTTTAATTTTTTTTTTGTAATTTCGTTACAATATATTTTAAGTTTGCGCCCCCAATTAGTATTTAGAAAAGTTTAGTTATTTTACGTCGAAACACCAACTGCACCGCCCATCCAACGAAATAATGTAATTCGCGTTTGTTGCTACAAACAACTTAGGAGATATTAGATTAATACCTACAGTCCTCGGGGCCAAGCCTCGATGCTGTTATTTGTTCTTGGCATCTCCGCCAATGTCGATTCCCTCACTGACCAAACTGTCGGAAGGAGGATGGCTGTAGACATGCCGTTCCGACGGGGCCTGCCGATGTAGACATCCTCAAAGTAGTCCGCCACGTGTGCAGCCTCCGAGGGGAAAACCTCGACCAAGTCCTGGAATGCCTCTGGGATGTCGGAAACTGGCAAGAAGGCCAATGCAGGCAGCATTCTCATCTGAAAGTGCACAGGAAGTAAAATATTTTTTTTTTGTCTGAAACGCAGTTTATATTAAAACAAAAGAACAGAAAAAAAAGAACGAAATAATTTTGCATACCTTAACAGCAAACTCTTCATCCGCATTGTATCGACTCTGAAGACCGCTAGAGCACACCTTACTGGGATAAATGGAAGAAGCATCCCCGAATCCTTGCGCTGGGGGCCACGGCTTTTATGGCGTTGATGGCAGCGATCTCGAAGTCAGTGTAGACCACCTCAACGCAGTGGGTCCCAACGCGGCTCAGCAGCACATCGAAGAACCTTGAACAAAAAATAATAATAACAATTCTGTGTGGTCAGTATTACAAATAAAAGAAACAATTATGTAGACAAAATCACAATAATGGCACACCGAGGGATCCGTTTTTGTAACTTTTAGTGCTTACCTTCTGTAGGTGGTTTCTGATTTGTTGGGCAGCAAGCCGTAAACCAAGGGCACTACTACACCGTTGACGACTGCATGCACAGTGTAAAGCTGGTAGAACTGCTCAGGGGTGACCTTGAAGGTTCCGTCTGCGAACCAGGTGGTTGCCCGGGCCAAATAGCTCAGGTCGCGCTCAGTTGCAAAGATGAGAAGTCTCTCGCTGTCGCCATCGCCGCTGTCGTGCAGGAGAAACGAATCTCCTTTGGCTGTGACCTGCATGAAGTTGGAACAGTTATTACGAAATCAAATACATAACGCAGCAAAGCACTTTACCTTAAACTCTGCGGGCATTCGAATGTCTGCCCTGCAGGACGGTACACTGTACACGAAATTCGCACGCTGCCTCTGTTTCCGAATCGTGCGCCGTAGTGTGGATGCAGCAGGAATCTCCGAGGCAGTGTCGTCCGTTGCGGAGGAGGCTGCATCCAAAAGTATCTGGTGTGGTGCTAGGCGTCCTTCCACTGCAAACAAGAAGCACATATAAAAATTGGTTCTCGTTATGCAAAACTGGGAATATAAAAACAACCTTTCGCAACTTACCTGCTCTTAGCTTCATCTCATGACGTACTCTGAGAACACTTAGCTCGCTTGGGTCACCGGCGTGCGTGTGGTCGCTCGAGGAGGATAGTATACGAGTTATGGCCAGGTCAGTTACAACTTTAGTTTTACAAAGTGTCCTTTGCCGGCAGGCCCAGTAGAGCGTCGATTCGTTAGACTTAATACGAGTGTAAGAATGTCCGTCGTGGAGGAGCATAGCGCCACCCCTCTCTGTTGTGATTAACTCCATTTCAAAAGCGAGAGTAAGATCCCATGCAAAAATGACGTTTCTTTTATACCCTGGGACATCCGCCATCCGAAAAAAGAAAAGCAGCTTCAAAATTCCGGAATCTGGGCGAATCGGGTGACACGCGTACAACAACAAAGCAAACAATGACGACCTGGCGATACTTTTAGACAAACTCTTTTTGTTCGTTTTTTCTTTCTTTCTATGTATGGCTTAGGTTCTTTGCGATGTTTCTTTGTTTTCTACTACTTCTAGTTTCGTTCCGAATGTCCGACCTTCCGACTGAAACCCGGAACTGCAGCACCTGTTACAGAATTTTCGCCCGCGATCAACCTTGGTGACCTTGTACGGGTTTGGCACGGTCAACCAAATTTTCCAAGAAACCCGAATTATCCTATGGCGAATGTTCCGCTGTGACGAATGGGCCTATTACCAGTTGCCCTATGACGAATCGGCATGTGACGAACGGGCCGTATCCCATTGCGGGTAAACGACACGACACTAAAAAGTCTCTAACACAGCTGAACTTTTTATTTTCCGAAACCTGGTTATATAGGCACTTCGATACAAAAGAAAAAAAGGAAGAGGGTGAGAACCCCAAAGAATGCCACTTTCCACCAACGTATCCTCTGACTAAACAACAAGGACAACGGACTCTGCGTCATGCACTTCTCTTATCTTTGACCCCTCGCTTCCCGACCACCAAAACACTGGTACCTCAATCCCCCCCAAGCCCAGTAATACACATACAAAAAAGAACGATCCGTCGTTCCCTCTACCCGGAATACTATACAGACATAAACCTTGAAGGTAAGAACTTCTCACAGTTTAAGAAAACGCCGAAGTTCGTTGTCCAACCCAAACGACGGCTTATTAACTGCGTTCCCGTGACCTAATATTGTTAATGACTCTTTTATCAAGCGCTTATGGTCATCTTTTTCCCGCAACTCTACTGAAGTTAAATGCCACAACGGTACACAGTTCCTACATTCGATCAGATGTTTTGACACTTCGGAGTACGGGTCTTTTTTCTTTATACAACGTTTGTGTTCCGTCAACCGCTCATTTATACACCGTTTAGTTTGTCCAATATAACAAAGGCCACAATCAAAGGGTATCTTGTAAATGACACCCGAAGAAAATTCCACATCCTTTTCTTTGTGTTTTATCGCGCAACCTGAAACAGTCGAGGCAAAAGGGGTCAAACGGCTCAATCTATAATCTGTAGAGAAGGTAGTGCCAACATGAAACCTGCTGGCTAACGCCTTGATGTTGTGAGAAATTTTATGAAAATATGGAAGGACTACTCGCTTTGAAGGTCTAGGATTTTTATGAGTTGACTTCTTGGGAAATATCATATACACCAACTGCCTTAAAATATGTTCCTCAGGATATCCAGCAACCTCGAAACGTTCTGTCAGACGACGAAGAGAAGAACCAATAAAATGTGAGCATGACTTCTGTACTGCTGAATTGACGAGATTCCGAATTATCCCCAGTTTGACATGTTTAGAATGGCTGCTATTGAAAGGAAGAAGAGGTTTTGCAACGAACTTTTCGTACTCCCAACAAAGGCCTGAACTAGTCCTAAGTTGAAGATCGAGATATTGTAAACGGTCGTCATTCGGTCTCTCTAGCGAAAACTTTAATTCGGATTCTTTGGAGAAGGTAGTGTACGAAGCAGCAACCGAATTAAAGTTTTCGCTAGAGTGACCCCTTTTGCCTCGACTGTTTCAGGTTGCGCGATAAAACACAGAGAAAAGGATGTGGAATGTTCTTCGGGTGTCATTTACAAGATACCCTTTGATTGGGGCCTTTGTTATATTGGACAAACTAAACGGTGTATAAATGAGCGGTTGACGGAACACAAACGTTGTATAAAGAAAAAATACCCGTACTCCGAAGTGTCAAAACATCTGATCGAATGTAGGAACTGTGTACCGTTGTGGCATTTAACTTCAGTAGATTTGCGGGAAAAAGATGACCATAAGCGCTTGATAAAAGAGTCATTAACTATATTAGGTCACGGGAACGCAGTTAATAAGCCATCGCTTGGGTTGGACAACGAACTTCGGCGTTTTCTTAAACTGTGAGAAGTTCTGACCTTCAAGGTTTATGTCTGTATAGACCTTTTTCGTTTAGCCTCGTACCCAGCCACGTTGTCCCCATATCCGGTATGCGTTCCGAAAAAAAGCAAGAGATTTCAACCCGGAAAAAGGGGAAAAATAATAGAAAGGACATAACAAGAAGGAATGACGGTTGCAATAAAAATGTTAACATGTTCTGCTGGCGAGGCGAGAGGAAACCGATGTTTTCACGCATACCGGAAGTTCCAAAATTGAAGATGGCGGCGCCCACGTAGAAAAGGTGTATAGTATTCCGGGTAGAGGGAACGACGGATCGTTCTTTTTTTGTATGTGTATTACTGGGCTTGGGGTACCAGTGTTTTGGTGGTCGGGAAGCGAGGGGTCAAAGATAAGAGAAGTGCATGACGCAGAGTCCGTTGTCCTTGTTGTTTAGTCAGAGGATACGTTGGTGGAAAGTGGCATTCTTTGGGGTTCTCACCCTCTTCCTTTTTTTCTTTTGTATCGAAGTGCCTATATAACCTGGTTTCGGAAAGTAAAAATTTCAGCTGTGTTAGAGACTTTTTAGTGTCGTGTCGTTTACCCGCAGTCTCGGGTTTTTTTCAACCATGTGCAATGTACACCAGCTCGTTTGCGCCCTTACATTTTGCCATACTGGTCCGGAGATATCGAAACGTACGATGAAGACGAAACTTCTTTGTAGGGCATTCCTTCAACGAAATTGGCACTGCATACCCGCGAGTGTGAGATGACATTTCCGTTCGTCCCATCGGCGCGAACATATGTAGGCGTTACTGGTACGAAAAAAAAAAAAAAAAAACGCAGAGCGCGAAGCGGCAGTGTAGAATATGTCAGGCGTGTCGACACAGTGGCAGACATGATCGAGAGACCGAATTTCTCGCGTCGTATGGCACGGGTCCATCGTTGTCGCTCTCCCACAAAACATCGGCAAGTTGAAAAACTGTGAAACTTTGTTCTCACGAGGTACGACGCATAACTATTAGAGCACTTAACGACGCAGCAGTTCATGCTGTCAACCCAGCGCAACCGCACCGCTCCGACTTCAATGCGTACCAATGTGCGTGGCGTGGTTTCGTTTTGCTTGGGCTCTCACTGCCTACCTTTGGTAACGGCCACGCGGCGGCTCGCGGGTCGCGTCGCACGGAGTGTAGAGTGCGTTTTACATTATGTTGTACCGCAACGAAGGCAAGACGCGCGAGCTTATAGCCTTGGCAGCTGCCCTTAATGCACGATAGCTTGTGCCGCCAAGATCTGCCCCAGAGCAAGGAGCTCGCGTTTGTAGCCTTTCCTGCGATACATCATATGTGAAAATGAGTATAACCGAGGTAGGGCAGCTCAGTTAAACTTATTGATTGTTAGTGCCTTAATGACAGTTTCCGCCGCCGTGTAACTCCAGCCGATCACGATTGAGTCAACTGTCGTTGGCTCAATAACAGTTAGAGCGCTAGTGTAACTAGGGTATAGCATACAACCGCAATATAAGTTACACGGAGAGTAGAGTCCGAAATAAGGCGCAGTCAAATGGGCCTCGCTTCCACTGAGATATCAACGAGCGATACTGAGAGCCTGTGTGGCAGCATATTGCCTCGGATCTGCAAGGGCCATCATTTTATTACTTGGAGGTAGTTGAATTCAACTTAGCTTGAGCTGTAGACCTCACGTTTAGGTATGTACTTTATTCTGTTCCCAATGAACCGCAATAGCTGTCTGATTGTTCTCACAGCGAGAGAGTATCAAACAAAACTCCCAACTTTTGTCGCAGTTGCTTCGGGTGCCACGTGAGTAAAAGTGCAACATCCTTGAATTATGGCGGTTGATACTTCGGTTCCCTGCAACAACGCAGTCTTTTATGACCTGTCGCAGGTGCTAGTTTCAAGGTATATTTAACTGTTTCATTTTGTGCACATTTCAAAGACGACAATTTTGCCCGTGTTTTTTTTTTTTTTTTGCTTTCTGCGTGTCTATGAATTTTTTTAATTTGTGTGCGTGTGTGTGTGATGATCTTGATACTAGAAATATGAACAGTCTATTTCTGACGCGATTCTGGCTACAGAGATTTTAAGAGTTGTGGCTTCAGTGTGAGCTTGACAGATTGTTGAAATAAGTAACACTAGTACGTTACTCGTTACTGTTTTGCAAAAAGTAACGAGTACGTGACTATGTTACCGAAAAAAGTTACGCGTTACCGGTAACGGCGCTAGTTGCAACGCCTTATCGCCAACAATGCTTTAATATAACATATATTTTTGCCCAATCCGTTAAGAGAAGACGCAAATCAAGTGCTTGAAAAACAAGCTAGTGTCTTTTAGATATATAGTGCACTCCCCTTACAACGATAATAAGAAAACCCGAAATTTTAATCGTTAGAACCAAATATCGTTGTACCTGGACTAGAAACTGATCGTTTCTAGTATAGAAACTCTAGAAACTGATTATTGTTAGCTTTACATTGTTATATGGGGTATCGTTATAAATGCATTGCATTGTACACACTACCAGCATAGCGTTATTTAGTTTCACCAAAGTTGAGGCTATAACTCTCGGTGGCTGACACTACTCCAGGCTCGGTGTTTAAACTTTTAATTGTTACTGATATGAAACACGCGAAATTCGACGTTCATTTTTATAAAGTGGAGGCGCTGTTTTTTTGTTTTCTTTTCAATTCGTGAGAAATACACTGTTGCTACAAAAAAAAAAAAAAAAAAGATCCGATCGCCACTGAATTTTTTTTTTTTCTTTTTTATGAGTTACCTCCGACACAAAATTCCTAAACTACAGTCTGGGGAGTATCGCAAGTACCTAGAAAGGGAGACCAGATAACGCGTAAACTTTTACGGCCGTTGAAGACCTTGGAGTTCGCGTTGCTTTGAACAAGTTATGAAGCAACGTCGTTCTTTTTTTTTAGCAGAAAAAATATTTGCCATGTTTTATACTATTAGCATTTAATGCATTTACCAAAAAAAGCGAAGCAAAAAAAAAAAAGCTTTATTTCAATTAAAATATGAAATACCGAGTCCTTTACAATGGTAGATCAGTTGCTGGGTCTTTCCTTCACAGAATCGGTACGTATTGGGACCACATAATGGTAGCACGACGAGCAGCTTGTGTGATTCGCCAAAGTTCGTAACTGAGTTCAAAACTTGTCCAACGATGTATCTGAGACCTTGTTGTGTTTAACCAAGCGACTCTACTTTCTAAACTTTGTAATAAATACGATTCTCGCAGTTCTCTTAGATTTTTGAACAAAAGCGTTACCTTCACATTAATTCTTCACTAATTTATATAGGACAAGAAAGACGTCACGAGGAGAGACGAATAAAAGATGAAAGTGAAGCTGCTATCACACAGAGTAAATTTTATGAATATCTATTTCGGAAAAATTAAGGGTCTTTCTATTATTCTGCTTACCAGGTCGTCATGGGCAGGGTTAACACCGAAATAGTGCTGGAATTTCTGCCACGGCCTGGTTATCTGAGATGGCTGAGTTTCCCTCTCTTTTACCACCGACATAAAAGCTAATTACTCTTGGTCAATATAAGCATCTGAATCGATGACTCCAGTTTAAGTTTTGAAATAATGCAATAGTTTTAAACGGACTTATTTTTAAAAAGCGTGGCACAACTTTCCGTCGTCACAATGTCGCAGCAGAGGTTTTGTTTTTTGTTTTCGTTATCACCGACCGAGTAACCTTACATTCGAACTTGTCTTAGGGAGATCTCGAGATAAGTTCCTTCCCTCTTTCTATTTTCCAACTATTAGTGCGTGTGTTCTATTGTCGCTGCTAAGTCTATGTGTGATCTATCACGTATTCTCTTGCTATGTCAAGGGGGCGTGAGAAACTGCGTTTCAAGAATTCTATATAAAACTGCAGCTGGATTGTGGATCCGAAAATTGAAATAAATTAGCATTTTGTATTGAAAGCGTCCTGGCTCGAATAGCCAGAAGAGCAACTTAGGCGAATGCGGAGAAATATTTAGGACTAAACTACTTTGAGTTTCTAGAATGTTTGTAAAGATGGTTTACAGGAAGTAACAGTGTATGAAAACAATAATTTGACTGAGTACATTTTTCATTCCATCAAACTTGTACTTAACCATTGCACAACCGTCCCGGTCATTTATACAGGAATTATTCACGGAGTACCGTTTTAAATTTTTTAAACCTACCGAAGAGAAGCAGCGTTTCTCAACAGGCACGAGTGACAACATCACTAATCGAAAGAGTTCCTCGGTAGGTGTTTTTAAGATGATGTTTCTCGACGGGACATGCCAATAGGAGGGTGCACTTCCTTTTTATATATATATTGTCGTTCACTGAAGTGAAACATTGACGCAGTTTAGAGGCTTTGCAACAAGTGCAACCTGCAATTAATTTCGACACTCAAGATGTCAACTCTCAGTGAAATGGAAATCAGAAAATACAGCGAAACCATCCGCCTTGTGCATTAAATATCCGCATCACATGTGCAGTATATTTTGCATTATCTTCGCCGGATTTCTTTTTTTTTTGTGTGCTTATGACTCGTGCAACTCCACATAAAAGTATAAACCCGTCCTTAAAGCTTTATCTGCACTGCTTGAACTTGGTAAGCTGCGCACGACTATGCGTACACCAGATACAGTCCAGAAAGTTTGCAACCATCAACCGCCTTGCAAAACAACCGCCTTGCAAAAGAAAAAAAAAAAACGAGCGCGAGCTTGTGCGGAGTTTTATTTAAAAGGTTAATTGACTGCTTGGAAAGTTTGTTGTTAATTATGGACGTCCCAAATCTCGCACGGACTCCGCAAAGCAGACTCATAAATAATACTTAAAAAAAAGCCAGAAAACGCTTTTGATTGTTTGTACACGTGAGCGGACGCAATCACCAAACAAATGTAAATATATTACTATTTTGTTTCCAGCCAATGTTACCGGCATCCCAAGTACTCCCCACCCGTCATTTCATTCAATTACAGCCAGGCAGTGGGCGACGCCACTTCGTGAGAAAGTAAACCAAGAGACGCAGGTGCACCATACCTGGGCCTGTCCAATGAATAGAGACAAGTTGTGATAACAGCCTGACAGCTTATCGACGTGCATCAGGCGCCCCGTTGTATGGCATGACCTTCGGTCTTGGGAGCGAACGGCCACCCGCGAGAACACCCAAACAGGCGTACTTCCGCTGACCCCTGGAAGTCTCCTCGAATGGGCAAGACCCCAAGCGTGCAGCGAGGGGGTTGCAGGCATCTCGTTGATCTTTGCGTGCGTTGGTCAGACAGGACAAAGCAGAGAGTATTCGTTCTGCCGTTTGGGAGTTACTTTTTTTTTTCTCTTCTTAGAGGACGTTTATTAGCTTCATGACCCTCCGTTACGTTCTTTTATGCGCGCATGACGGTTTGGCGAGGATAGACCCAGAACGATTCGTTTTGCGTTGAAAACATTTGTGGCTGTGGCCAGAATAGGCATTCTACTTCATTGGCATGCAGCTTGAGCAAACAATATATGGAAAAAAGTGTGTAATTCTCAAGTGTTTGTAAAATTTTATGTGCACAAAGTGTACCAGGAAAGCCGTTACATAAAAGGAAAGATTCATCAACCTCGATTTTTTTATTTCTTTTAATTGTATGAAATATGTATTTTGTACGAACAGGGCATTGGTGTTCCTTTTTGTTTTCCTATTTGCGTGCATGGAGTAGTGGCACACATAAAAATACTACCACTTAAGATGGTGCACGAGATAAGTATTTTGCGCCACATATTAGCCTGTCAAATTGGCGTAGCCAGGAATAATTTTCGGGGTTGGGGGGGGGGTGGGTGGGGGGGGGGGGGGGCTGTGGTGGCTGGGATGTCCATGTGGAAGGGGTCAGGGTTGGTCAAAATGCATATGTATATTATAGGGTCGGCTGGATTTCGGGGGGGGGGGGGCTGAAGCTCCATAAGTCCCCCCCTCCCCCCTGACTACGCCACTGATCTGTCACAACGTAAGAACTGCAGGACAGGATCCCTTAAAAATCAAATGCGTCGATGCGCATTGTGCATGAGGTGGAGCTTTGTTTGCTTGGACGCCAATTCTGCTTTAAAGAAGTACACTATCCGACGCTTCTCCATTTCCATTATGTCAGAAAGAAGTTGCCTTCCTACTAGGTAGCGTAGAGACGTCATTTCTTTCTGAGAATTCAAAGACGAAGTTTATCCTGTAGTTTATTTTAACGTTCCAACAGACTGTAGTTGTTTTTGTTGTTTTTTTCGTACTTTTTGCCACATGGCATAGTTAGGGGATGAGTAAGTAAAAGAGTAGTACTGCGTCATGCCGGTACTTGAGAAGCGACTTATAATACTGAAAAGACTAAGAGCGCAGGCCAGCTGGTGGTAGCTGATCATGTCGTTTAACACCTTAGACGGTGGTGCTGAAAAAGGCGTTCCCTTCTATTCCTGTACCTTCGACTAAACGTTTTTTTTTTTCCCTTTTATAGACCACACTCTTAGGTGTTAAACGACATCATTAGATAATACTGGTTCTCGTTTACCCATCGGGTGTTGTGTTCGGGTGGGTTGTTCCCTAGTTCGGCCTCTGCAGTGATACTGTAGTTGTTTTTGCAACAGCCTCTAACTAGCGAAAAGAAAAGAAGAAAAGCCAGCCATCGCTCACTTTTGCTAAGAGTGCCACTATCTACACACCAGCTACACACCACTATCTAACCAGCATGATATTTCCGGCAAGAAAATACACGAACCACTCAAGAGTTAAACACTGTTAAGAGTAATTTACTTTCTCAGGTTACGTAAAACTTTCTGCTTTAAAAGAACACGATTGTGACCTTTCCATCCTTTACTTGGAAATTGGTAGAGACCGTATGCGAAATGCACGGCGCCATCTAGTGGGGCGTCAAAGAACATGCTACGTCTAACCAGTTGGCTTGGGCGCTCGCAGAGGCCTCGGCGCGAAAGCGTAGTTCTGAAGAATCCTTCGTTTGCACAAGTACTCCAGCAGGAAAAGCGCTTTCGAAAACCAGGCGCCGGCACCCGTGCCTTTGCCGGCACTCAAAGCGAAATTTCGAGCTGAAGTGTACGTCCCCCATGTTGGGTGCGGCGAGAAACGAGCGACCGGAGAGGCTACGGGCACGTACATGCGCAAGAAGAGCGTAAAAGAATACTGATCCTTAGGTCTCCCAGGTGTAAATGGTGATCGATGACGGTGAGCAGTACTTCTCGGTTGTTACCGACAACGATATGAAATTTACAAACAGCGGAGGAATCTCAACGCAACATAGATGGCAGCGCACAGAGTGTTGCCAGACGTTTGAACAGTTTCGCGTAGTATCCATTTCTTCCTGATAAAAAAAAATGGTGGACGAATGTCTAAACTAAAGCATAACACAAAATAGGCACGAACTCCTGTTGTTTACGTCTGTTAATTCGTGTTCGTGCAAAATGCCAAACGTGCTGTGTCCTGTAATGTTTGCTCTTTTGCAGCCCAAAGGCTACATTGGAACATAGAGAATTTCAAATTGATCAGGCAAGAATCGCTCATCAGAAACATACACTTCCGCTTTTCGAACAAGCCCTTTTTTTCTAAACACTGAAAAAGTATTCGTCGGCATGCCTGGGGCCTCAGCTTCAATTATGGAAGCTTTAATAGCTCGAGCGGTACAAGAAATCGATAAAAAAAACCTTCGCGATTTCAATCGCTTCTTTCAATTTCCCTTCGCCGTCAACAGCCGTCCGCAATCGACAAAACGTTTCGAGATGACTGAGACTATTACAGAGATTACGATATAAAGGGATAAAGGGCCCGATTCCGGACAGAGTCAGCTGCGGGAAAAGACGAATTTAGCTCATGTCTCAGCAATCTATAACAACATATATTATTTTATTGTGATTTCCTTGTTGTTACAAATGAATGGGCGGTGCAATGACCGCCCATGGGGAGCAAAAATGAAGTTATAATCTCTGGATGTGCACTGCAAGCTATTGCACCACGAGCGACCAAGCTTAGGTGTGTTTAGACTTTCCGCCACAAAACTACCATTATCACTATGAGAATTGCAAAAGATCACAGTACTATCTGAGAAAACTAGCAGATAATGTCGTATGTACCTGGGAGCAATAAACGTACATTATTGATTGTAAAATCTAATTCACCTGTAAATAATTTAATTTTTAACCCCAGCAATATTACAATCTCCAAGAAGACAACGGTTTTTAAAGTAAAGGTTTTTTTTTCTAATTATGGTGCGAAAGCGAATACTGGAAACAACATTTTAGCATGTTATATTTCAGAATGTTATCGTTTTTGTTTGCTGGTGTAACCATTAGGCCACCACAAAAAAAAAAAGAAAAAACACACAGTAACACAGTGATTTCCATCTTAGGTGGTTGTCTTTGAACGAAATATTGCACAAAACATAATGAAGTTATAAACCGCCTTACTGAACGAAGGATGTTCCAAATAGCACTGCTTGTTATCTAAAATAATAAAAGACAAGCTTTGCCCATATTACATACGCTGCGAACATATTTTTGTAAGATTTTGTCTTCAGAGAACAAACGATGCCTTTTGTGTCTAAAACATGCACGTTCAAATAAAAAAAAAGGATCTTGGATACAGACTCAACTGTCATAATTCACCACGCAAACGGGGACATTAGTTCCGCCCTTCGAAAAGCCACACTCTTTTTACAACGTTTCTTTAGGTGAAATCCAGTATACAAGGGGTTCCCCGTCACTTGAGCCAAGCTTTAAGATATATTTCGGACCATTCTAGGGAGGCAAAACCAAATAATAAGTTTGTTCATTGTTTTGATTCATTGTTCATTGCTTGTTTTACCAATTAAATAGTGAATTAAGATCAAGTATAAAGTTGTACAACATCCTCAGAAACATTGAATTCAGTGCATTTTATAAAGAAACCTTAATCACAGTTTGTTCTTTACGGGTTTCAAAAAAAGGCCGCGAATTACGAAAAACTATCGTGACAGCGCGCTCGCGAGTTTTGTATTGTAGCGCTCTGGAAGCACTTGCTGCGCCGGCCGGTAGTGGGCGCCACCTCAAGTTGACGCCTCCTCGCGGCGACAGTCTGCGGCGGCTCATTCACGCAGCCCAGTGATACACGCGCAACGTCGCAACGTCTGCCGGCCAACATCAGCGCAGCTATGTGTGACGTAGCTATGTGTGACGACGCAACGTCCTCTTCGAGGAGCAGCCAATCCGGCGCGAGCGGCGTTGCCATGCCGCGTATCGCCCACCGTTTACAAATATGCTGCGGGGCGCACTGCCGCTACAAACACAAAAACAAGGCTCTGATAATGACGCGGGATACGCAACAGCGAGTTGTTTTTCGAGCGCTGCCGATGTTGTCAGCCAGTCAAAAAGCGAAAAAGGCACAACGTCCTTTCTAGCTGATGGGACCAGCCAGGGTTCGCCGTCTTTGTGTGCGTGCTCCTCCACCGCCTCGTACTATCAAGTGCAGAGAGTACGTCATGACGTTGCCCTTTTGAGCTGTTTAATTGACCCTTTGGCTCATAACATTGGCTGCGCTCGGATATAAATGGAAGGAAGTTTAGACCTTTCAAGAAATCGCCTTCTGCGAGTTGCTATCCTTGTCTGCTGGGCTGTGAAATGCATTCTAAGCATGCGCTGTAGCTCTGTTTCGCGTTATATCAGACGCTTCACGTGCGTCACAGCTCAGTGACAGCCTTTTTCGACCGGGTGATAAGCACTAAAAACACTGTCAATGGTGCCCTATCAACAGTACCCTGTCCAGCTTGCTGCCCTATTTCGTTGAAGCCACAATAGACATCTAGCAAAATCGAAGCGATCCTATAGCGGCGTAGTGCCGGGAAAAGCGTCTTGCGTACGCCTTGGCCCCACAGTTTCGATTTCGATTTGCCAACCTCACTGCACGACATCCCGTCACGACAAAATACAGTGTTTCCATTTTCGGACATGTGACTTTGCTTAAATTTATAATAGTGCAGATGTTGCATACGGACACGGATAAAATGCTGGGACACATATTTGGGAGCTCTCGATGTGCCAGAGTTTGTGCGTATCTAAACATAGGACTACGACAGAGGATGAAGATGAAGTATACTGTGCCGGTTAACCTGCTCTATTTTCTTCTCAATGGGCTTAGTAAATTATCTGTGAGCCGGGAGGGCCATATTGCACTCTTAAGTGGTAGCAAGGCCTACCGGAAGTTATGGGACACGGCCGACCGTACTCGTATCCGTCGTGAAGTCTAGGCGCAACAAGGAGCGGGAGCGCGAACTTACGTGTTTTTTCGTAATTCGCGGACATTTTTCAAAGCCCGGAGAAACGAATCGTGTTGAAGGTTTTTTAATAGGAAAACATTTGAAGTGTATGTTTCTGAGGACGCTGCACAACTTTATTCTTGCAACTTTTTTCTATATAAAATAATTTGAAAGTGCATCAATAAATCTTAATCTAATATATTATTGGTTAAAATACTAAAAATTAGACTGATATGCTTCAAACAATAAAAAAATCTTATTATTGGGTATCGTCTTGCTAAAGCGCAGCAAAATATTTTAGAACCTTGAATCAAGTTAAGTGAAACACCCTGTATAGTTTGGTGAAGTCTGCTCATCTCGTACGACAACTTAGGTGGTAAGTATCGATTACTTCGCTTCCTAATACGAGAAACAAACAACAAGCTCTGGTGTTTAGCTCATGCTAGGTGCACCGGGAAGTTTGCTTGAACGGGCCCCAATGAAGGCGATTGGGAAGGTGGAAAAAGAAAACTTAGAGATTTTGCTTATGTTGTGAGTTTAAAACATTCAGAACGCTAGGTTTTAAATGAAATGTTTTGCAATTAAGTCGAAAGCTAGCAGTGGCGGAACACGATGATAACCTTATAATCCGTGTTCGGTCACTGCTAGCTTTGCGCCTGCTGCACGAGTGATAACTTTGGTGCGCCCCCGAGTTTCCCACGAGCTTCAAGTCATTCTAAAAAGAGTTGACTTAGTGGTTTTCGATGACGCCGAGTAAGTTTCTAATAAAAGCAATATGGCTATTTTCAATATTAAAAAAGTTAATTACATATTTTAATTATTTAGCCGACTTATCGCAAACATTAGTCACCCACATAATGGCCCCCTGGCCGTAAAGCCCATTCGCAGCTAGTTTTTTTGTTGGAACCAGATGTCTATATTTACAAATTAAAAATCTAATTAGTCATTTCAATTAATTAGTAAACTAAGTAGTAAGTATCGCGTATTTTCTGACGTCCGCCACCAAGAGTAATGACGTCTCAAGAGAATTATATTTTTAGCTAGAATAGAGTAATTGTAGGAATTTTTGAAACTTACGTGAAACACCCTGTATATATATATAGAGTGTCCTACAGAGTTGAAATTATTTTTGCTTTCAAACAATCATGCTGTCATTTTTAATCAAAAGTAATGAGTAACGGGTAACGTATTTTGATAGGAGATACCGTAAAATGATAACGACATTGCTTTACTCGCTAGTCATTTGGGATTCTAACGAGAACGATAGTACGTTAGTAAGAAAACTAACGGGTTATCTGTAACGTCATTCCTTGTAACGTGTTAGTTCAAGACTGGTCCCAGGTGACTTACACCAAACTTTGCAACAAAAAAAAAATGCTCTGCGAGTGTGAAACCAGCTGTATGTTGTTAGAAAGCGTATGGGGAAAGTGCACAATTTTTTTCCAGTGCTCGTAGTAACTAGTTATTTAATACTAATTAGCCTATTTTTAATAAATTTTTTTTACCAGCTAAGGTGTGAATCACAAGGTTGTTGAGCGCATTGAGAAACGCCCAATAAAAGTGTTTCCTACATGATGCGCCTTGCGCGCTTCTTTGTATTATCTTAAAAAGAAATCCCGCGAAATATAAAAAAAAAAACACGTGACAAGGCGCGCGCGCGTAACGCTTGCAGCGGTCTCAGACGTGCTCTGAAGGAACGAAGTCCACCTTATCACTAGCGCGCTCTCCGACTCTGGGGTCTGCAGCAGCAGGTGCTCCCGCTTATTTTCGGGGACTATCGTGAGGCCCTTGAAGGAGCCATGGTGTTTTGAATTTGGGTTATCTCTTTACGTCATGGGCCACATGATATAGCCAAGGCGTATCAATATTTCATCTCATGTAACCAGTCTTGAAAAAAGGTCTGTCTCAGGCCGAAATGTCGACTGACTTTACGAATAATATGTTACAAAACCCAAAAGAACCGTTTGAAGTACGTTATTCTGTAGTTTATACTTCTCGGCATCCTGCTCTACGTTCTCTCTCTCCCCCTCCCTCTCTCTTTCTCTCTCTCTCTCTCGATATATATATATATATATATATATCACGAAGGTGTAGAGATTCAGCAATCAAACTGGAGTAGGAGTTTATATATGTATATATATATATATATATATTGTCACGAAGGTATAGAGATTCAGCAATCAAACTCGAGTAGGAGTTGAGACTTTCTCTACATAGTCGCCACCAAACGTTACCCACTTTTTCTAGCGATGCACCACATATGCCGGAGGCCATTGTTATAGAACTCCTGGTTTTGAGGGTTCAGGAATCGCTCCACTTCAGCAATCACTTGGTCGCCGTCCTTGAAATGCTTTTCTCTTATTTGGCCACACTGGAAGCGTCTGCGCCATTTAACCAAAGTGTCATGAACTGGGGTGTTGTCCCCAAACAACGCTCCCAGATTGGAATGAATAACCTTGGCATTTCTTCCCTTCAAATGAAAAAAAAAAAAAAAAAAAAAAAAACGGATCACTCAATGTGCTTGGCAACGACGGGCGGTGCCATTTTTGTTTCGACTCCCTATCGGCGTTCCGAGCTACTATAGCATGCGATGTTTATACTGTGCGGAAACTAGAGGGACGCGCGCTCATGTTGATGCCTGTTTTGTTCCGTTTTTTTTTTTTTCAATTTTTTTGTGCCGATAATACGAACATTATGAACGCCCCTCGTGTATATATATATATATATATATATATACAGAACGAGTGAAGATTGACAAGTGCAGCCGTAGTAATATTGTGAACGAAGAGGGGAGAAGGTGATTATTGAATTTATTGCATTAAAGTTAGGGAAAGGGAAAGGGAAAGAGAGCTGGCGAAAAATTGGGCCAGGAGCGGGGATTGAACCCGCAACCTTCGCCTGTCCGGCGCGACACCTTAACCGATTAGACCATCCCGGCCACTGGTTTTGGCGGACTCAATTTTTGACCAGCTTTTTGTGTACTATTAGTTTCTAATTCGCTTAACTGGGTAGACGACAACCGTTGCTGATTTAAGGCCCGCGCTATTTCCGAATTGCGGCAGTGACGTGGCACGTCATCTCAGCTTTGCAAATGTCGGAAAGGGCCCGTCTTCCAAGATATCTAGGGAACCACTCCTCCCCATAGGGACAGGCTGCACCGTGTATATAATGGGAATGAGTGAAGATTGACAAGTGCAGCCGTAGTAATATTCTGAACGAAAAGGGGAGAAGGTGATTATTGAATTTATTGCATTAAAGTTAGGGAAACCCTAACTTTCATGCAATAAATTCAATAATCACCTTCTCCCCTTTTCGTTCGCAATATATATATATATATATATACAGACTTGTACGTAGTTCAACTACTCTACTCAAGTTACTGTAGTTTAACTACTTTTCTGAGTAGTTTAGTAAATTTCAATTACATTTTCATTTTGGTAATTAGTAGTTTACTTTAATTACTTTTTCTGAGTAACTTCTACGCAAATTACAAATTACTTTCAAATTTTAGTGGTTGTTTTGCCAATAAACAAGCATTCCTAAACAAAAAGAGATAAACGTTGGAAGGTCAGCTGATATTTCCAAGGATGGGGAAGCATGTGGCGTAGGAGAGGGGGGGAAAGAAAATGGGTTGGAGAGTCCGAAACCCCCCAAAAAGTTCCCGAGCACCCCCTCTGCAACAACACTGCTACGAAGCGCGGGGAGCGAACAGGCATGACGCAAGAGAGGCCGAGTAACTGCGGGATTAACGCCGAAGACAGGCGTTTTTTTTTTTTTTTTGTGTCCTGAAGCTTAAGGAGACTTGACCCATTCGAAGAAAGGGCTGGTTCCCGCTTCTCCCCTGCGTAGAAACTCTCGGCCACTACAGGAAATGCACACACTGCGTCCTCACTCAAAGGAGACAACAAAATGCCGCACCTGCTCTGAAGCTCATCTGGCGCTCCCGTAGTTTGTGCTGTACTCGAAGAATCGCGTGCTAAAGGGCAACGCAAAGGGGACCTTTTTGCGTTGCCTTTCCTCCCAAAACATAGAATATGCAGATCTTCACAGATTTGAAGGTCGTTCGAGAAACCTTAATAATTCCCCAACGTTTTTATATAAAAAATATTAAACAAGCAATGTTGGGAAGTACTTTAAGTACATGGTACTTAAAGTACTACTGTTTAGAAATCTTGCACTTTACTTGAAGTACATTCTCTAAACATGTACTTGTACTTTCCGAGGAAAGTAAAACTCTCGACTTCAATGTACATTCCCCGAATTTGAAAACAAAAAATGGCGTATCGTCATATGGAAACGCGCTCTTTCAAGACGTCATCTGGTCATTTCTCTGAGTGAGGTAATGGCGGCTATAAGACCGACAAAAATAAGTGCCCTATAAGGTGATTGCGTTAAATAGTTCATCAGCGAGAGTGAAACAACTACTCTGTGGCGACTTGACTTTATACAATATTCGCTGCCATTTCCGTAAAAAACTGATGCACCTCCGATCACCTCTGGAGCAATGCGTACCAGTTAAAAAAACACTGTAAAGGGAATGAAATGGCGTCATGAAAGATTCTGTTCAAAGTACTGGTACTTTACCTTTAAATATATTGTATTTGTAGTACGTTACTTCAAGTACATTGCACCCGGTGCAATTAGTACTTTACTTGAAATGCATCTCTAATTTACCTTGCACTTTGCTTCAAGTACTTTTTATATGTACTTTACGCAACACTGTAAACAAGCAAACGCTGTCTAAAAATCAAGCTCAGGCAGTGCTAAACCTCAAAGTAGAAATGACATATTTACAGTACATCATTGACCAAACAAACGAGAAAGTACAAAACAATTAGGCACGCAGAAGCAAAACCAGCTATTAAAGAATTTCTTTGAAAAAACAATCCGATCCATATTTGGCTAGCACAATTTCGCTAACGGATCGAAACCTATGTACTTTCTTTTTACCATAACAAAAACATATAAAAGTAACTTCAAAGTAGCTTGAAAAGTAATTCGCTACTTTTTACAGTAATTAGTAATTTTCTCAATTACTTTCCATTTGAGTAATTTCTACTCTACTCAAATTACTTTTGAGGTCAATACTCAGTAACTTAACTTAATTACTTTTTTTGAGTAACTTGTACATGTCTGTATATATATATATATATATATATATATATATATATATATATATATATACTGAGTGAGCACCGGGTGACGGGCAGTCGGAGCTTGAACACTGTGAGGATCGGTAGTCACTTCCGAGTCTCCACAATATAAATACTATATATTCATTGAATTATTGCTGTCTTTGCACTTCTGAACCCATCTCTACTCTGCATTTTCATACTTTCATGCACTGTGTCACGGTGGAAGAGAGAGCTGCCTAAGCGGCGTCGCGTCGCCACGGAGCAAGGCTATCGAAGGTTCGCATCCATTTCTTACAATCACCGTGAGCTCGCGCAGCATGCCAAGAACTTGAGGAACCGTGCTTATTCGCGGACACGCTTTCAAGGACGTGAGGCGTGCGACTACGCCCGCGCGAAGTCCTTGAGTCGTGCCACCGCGCCTGCGCGCGTAGCCCTAACCCGACAGTGCCCCTGCTAGAGGATGCGTGAAGCCCGAGGGGAATTTCTGTCCTTTACTGTCCTTGTTTCTACACCTCTCTCTTCTTCCACCCTGCTCTGTGAGCTCTTATAAAGAATTCTCTAATAACGTGTACTAACCCTTGCTACTAGGACTTTCAAAATAAGGTTAGCAGTATATATATATATATAAATAAAAAATGGCCTGTTTGTAAAACATGAGGAAACCAGAATGCTGTTCCTCTACATTGTCTTTCTTTGTTTCCTCATAAAATATCAACGCATAAGGCTAACAAACTGGCGTAAGACGGCAAGAATGGCGCTCTTTCTTCTGCGACGTTGGGCGCAATAATGTGCGAATCCTAGGTTCGTATGCTGCAGCGCTAATCCCCGTCCGTACTCACTTTTTTTTGCAAGTAGGGTTGGAACGATGCAGAGGCGTACGAAGGCTTGTCGTTGCCACCACGTTTGAGGATTAGCTGCACCAAGACACTCAATCGCAACGAACGTGTTATGCATAAATGTTTCCAAATTGCACCATTTACATAAGCCTGCAAGGGAGACCCGCGTGCCCAGTAAGAGGCAGCGCAAGGTATCTTTATTGGTATCCGTTTCTAACGCTTTTGCTTTCATATGAACGACTGAAACAACCCGAGTAGCACAAAGCGTGAAACCACCATGGTACCTTGTACATAGGTGGCTTACGGTATGGTCTGCCTTAACGCAGTCAAAATGGTCTACCAATACTGAGTTCCTTTCGGGGGCACTTATAGAAAAGACATATGAGCCCGGTTTTATACTGTTATAATATGACAGGCACGCAAAGCAAACAATCTTACGTATTGGCTCAGTGTAAACATGACTAGCATATCGGATAAAAAAAATGAAAGCCGTTTACAAGTCCCTGTAACGCCGGATTAGAGCGCAGCTCTTGAGGAGGAGGATGGAAGGGTACTGAGGGATAGGATGGTAGGGTACTGAGGGATAAGTGACTCCCTGAGGTCACGTGACCTCGGCGGGGGGCCTTGAGGGCATCATGTGCCCTCAAGCAAAAAATTAAAAAAGCTAGTTAAGACATTTTAGTTAATTATCTAAATAATCACCTAATTTCACATTTTTTCTTGAGGCCGCCATGGCCACTAACACTTCCCCAGGGCTCAAATTACTCTATCTCACGTCCCCTTCTTTTGAAAATTTGGTGCAGCTAAAAAAGAACACCCTGTATGTAACGATACGTTCCATTTTTTTAACTGTAATGGGAACGAGTTCCTTCCTCACAGATGGAACTTGTAACGGGAACGCGTTCTAAAAATCAGAAGGAACGAGGAACGAGGTTTCGGTCCTCTTTTGAGGAACGTGTACAACACAGCATCACATCAGCGCACGTGATGTAGGAATTGACCGGCGCCTTAGCTCAGCAATGGTGTTGTGTAGCCAGGAAGGGAGAGAGAGAGACTGCGAAAGAAAAAAATCGCGTTAATTTTTTGTTTATAGGCGCTTATGCAAAAAGTGAAAGCCGTTTACAACTCCCTGTAACGCCGAATTGGAGCGCAGCTCTTGAGGAGGAGGAGGGAAGGGTACTCAGGGGAGGGTATACCCCTCCTCCTCCTCCTCCTCCCCTCATTCTTCAATTCCTCCGGGGGGGGGGGGGGGGGTCACGTGACCCCGGGGAGGGGGGGGGGGGGGGTCGCGCGGTGCATTGTGGGAAATGTCCCATAATGCACCGCGCGGTTACGTTGACGCCGACGCCGACGCCGCTCAAGCCGGAAACGGGTGCCTAAGAGCTGCGCTCTAAAATGAAAGCCGTTTACAAGTCCCTGTAACGTCGGATTAGAGCGCAGCTCTTGAGGTGGAGGATGGAAGGGTACTGAGGAATAGGATGGTAGGGTACTGAGGGATAAGTGACTCCCTGAGGTCACGTGACCTCGGCGGGGGGGTCATGTGCCCTCCGGGGGTCACGTGACATCAGGGGGCTCACGTGACCTGAGGGGGTCACGTGACCTCAGCGGAGGGTCACGCGACCTCAGGGGGGTAACCCTCATGACCCTCGTAAGGGTAACCCTCGTGACCATCGTGAGGGTAACCCTCGTGACCCTCGTGAGGATAACTCTCATAACCCTCGTGACCCTCGTGAGGGTAACCCTCGTGACCCTCGTGAGGGTAACCCTCGTAACCCTCATGAGAGTAACCCTCGTAACCCTCGTGAGGGTAACGAGGGTTACTCTCACGTGAGGGTAACTCTCATAACCCTAGTAACCCTTGTGAGGGCAACCCTCGTGACCCTTGTGAGGGCAACCCTCGTGAGGGTAATTCTCATAACCCTCGTGACCCTCGTGAGGGCAACCCTCGTAACCCTAGTGAGAGTAACCCTCGTAACCCTCGTGAGGGTTACGAGGGTTACGAGGGTTGTTACCCTCTCGAGGATCACGAGGGTTACCCTCGTAACCCTCGTGAGAGTAACCCTCGTAACCCTCGTGAGAGTAACCCTCGTAACCCTCGTAACCCTCACGAGGGTTACGAGGGTGACGCGCGGTTACGCCGACGGCGACGCCGACGCCGCTCAAGCCGCAAACGTGCGACTAAGAGCTGCGCTCTAAAATGGAATGAAGCTTGTGAACTCTTTCTAGAATAGAGCATTGTGTGGTATTATGAAGGCCATTGTACACTCTACATTTAGCGGTACCGTGAACTTCTGCATGAAGTAATAGAAACTGCTGCCTTTCAGATGGCAACATTGTATGCTACTTGGATATTCCTTATGAATCGGGTAGTGTTCAATAACATAACAAACAAACCCTACGAGAGGACATATCAGTTTGAGTTTGAGACTACGCCTTCTGTCTTACTGTTCCTTTCCTTTCCGTTGGCTCTTCTAGTTCTCCACGCAGTCTCAGGTGGTCCAAGAAAATTGTGACATATCAGGTTAATATAGAAAAGCTGTATCATCATCAAAAACAGAGATTTCAGATTGTGTATCTTTTGCAATCCCACTTCGACAAGAGTCAATTTGCTTTTGTGCTTTATAGGTATTCCACTCACATTTTGCATATATGTCAGTGTATGCAGCCACTGAAATTTCAGACACGTGCAACAACAATACAACGGGCCTCAAAAAGGCAGAACGCTTTAGTCGCGACGTGTCAACCCGTGCGAAGTACGAAGAAGTGAGAAGAACCTCTTCGAATAAGCTATGCCGTAGCCATGAAGACGCCAAGTTTCTTAAGCTAAACGTTAGCTGCCGCACTGTGGCTTCCACGAGGTAGCCTTCAGGCGATTGCAACCAGCCTATTATAGCGCCAGAGTTTATTTAAACTACCAAAGGACATAAATATAGAAGCAATTTTCAAAGTCACATGCTTGCTCCCGTGCTCCCCTCTCTATAATATGGCTACTCTTCTGAACAAAAAGGTGTACCGAGCATCACCCCGAAGTTTGAAGGCAAATCAATGCCAGTCGTGACATTTCTCAAGATAGAAAGAAATAAAAAAAAAATAGAAAGAATAAAGATAGTTTCCACCACAACGACTGTGAGCTAGCTTGGCAAGTCACTCTAATTATTGGCTTTCAAGTCATAGTACTACTCTTAACGCTCGTGGACCGCAGTTGATTTTGTAAGCCATGTGTCGGGCGGAAAAGACAAGCCCTATTATTGGCACATCAACTATCGGAAATCCCAGAATTTATACTGCAGCTTGGTGAAATGTTTGGGCGGGACACCCTCACTTTTCATTGGCTAAACTGAATCTCCTCTATGTAACGCAAAAAATCGTTCAAGATGTTCCTCCTTGCAGGCGCTTTCGCTCAAAGATTACGACATGCAGCCAAGGAGAGAAAGGCTGCGGGAAGGAGACGGAAGCGCGCCGGCCAAGCACGGCGTCACGCCAGTGTTGTACGGAACGGCGTTCCTGGAACGCGTTCCTTTTAGGAGGAACGAAAGAACGCCACCGTTCTATTTTGCGTCAGTGGAACTGGAACGAGAACTCGTTAAATTTTTTTCGGGAACGGAAAACGAAACAGCGTTCCTTTCTTTTCATCCGATGGGGTAATTTTTATTTTATTTCTAACAGAAATTCTAAAAAGTATAAAAACAATATCTTTACGCAGCGCAGGATCTCGTTATCGTTTTTGTTACTTATCTTAGGGTTTACTTTGTGAGGTCCTCGCTTGGCAATAGTCGGGTGCAGGAGAGCTGGTGGACATCGATTTTTTTTTTTTTTAAGTGCCCGAGACTGTGGTATAAAAAGCAAACATTTTAATGGAAGGAAAAGACGCACAAAGAGGGACGTCTCAAATTCAGCTACTTTCTTCGCTTCCACGAATCCTCATACTCCGAGAAATCTAAGGCCGACTACAGCCATCACTGAACTTCCACAAAAAAAAAAAACAAAAAAAAAACAAAAACGTAGAATTACAACAAAAGAACAGGTTATCAGACATCGGATGCACCATTATATACCGAACATTGGTCACTTAAAAGATACACAAAAATTAAGCTTTATTCCCTCTCCCCTTCTCTCCCACCTTCAAACTAAACAACGAATCCGATTTTCACAAAGAGGGACTGGTAGTTTTTGAAGACTTACCTTCCAAAAGCCCTACCCTCTTCTCCACTTGCTCGTCTTGCGGACAGCAACGTCGAGAGGTGACTGTTGTTAAGTTCGAAGAAGAGACTTTGTTTGATTGAAACGTGTGAGGCTGTTGTAAAACGCTCGTGCAACGTGGGGTAATAGTAGAGTTGGCTCGTCTGAATCGCCTACCACAAACATTAATACGGTTCAACGCTGAGATTTTTAAGGGTGAATATATCAAGAAATGAAGCCTTGCTTCCGCTTGTTTTCTTCTCCTGGTGTCCATCCATCGTGACATTAAAATTCGTATGTGGCCATTTAATAAAATACAGGGTGTAACAAAGAAAATTTACACATTCTTTTTTACTGCAAAAATGAACTAAGCATTGCCGAACGCTCATTCTCCGCCCAGAGGTAGCACTATCACAACCAAACGCCAAAGTTTCAGCCCGATCCAATACCTTATTCAAAAGTTATAGTGATTTTCTGAAAATTTCGATGGGAAAATGGAGCCCATTTTCGCCCGTTTTCGGTTTCTGGTGCCATAGAGCCCCATGTATTCGAAAATTCCGTCGGTATTGGATCGGGCTGAAACTTTGGCTTCTGGTTGTGACCTCTAGCGCTACCTTTAGGCGGAGAATGAGCGTTCGGCGATGCCTAGTTTGTTTTTGCGGTAAAAAATAATGTGTAATTTTTGTTTTTTGTGACACCCTGTAGATAGATAAAAAAAGTTCGTTTGATCAAATCAAATATGGTAATTTGCACAATACAAAAGTAACGTATACGTATGTAACGATACGTTCCATTTTTGTAACTGTAATGGGAACGAGTTCCATCCTCACAGATGGAACTTGTAACGGGAACGCGTTCTAAAAATCAGAAGGAACGAGGAACGAGGTTTTGGTCCTCTTTTGAGGAACGTGTACAACACTGCATCACATCAGCGCACGTGATGAAGGAATTGACCGGCGCCTTAGCTCAGCAATGGTGTTGTGTAGCCAGGAAGGGAGAGAGAGAGACTGCGAAAGACAAAAATCGCGTTACTTTTTTCTTTAAAGGCGCTTATGCAAAAAACTGAATAAAAGAAAAAAATCATTGGTTTTCTACGAGCATCGCGGGCAGCATTGAGAAGTAGATGAAACATTCGGACCTCTAGTGGCTCACTTCAGCTTTAGAAACAACAAGAATGAGTCGACCGACATATCGGAGCGCAACTTCTGCCTTCGCCTGGCACTCTTGTCTGAAACATAAACGTGTGCGGCATTATGTGAAGCATGTTTGAACACAACGTGTGTGAAACTTTCTCTGTACACAAGTCTTACCGAACGCTGTGTCCAATTCGTGGCAGGCGCTCGATCGCTGTAGATGACGTAAATAATTAAATCCACAGGACTTGCGTTAAGAAAACACCAAGCTGTTTTGAAAACTTCCCGGATAAAGTGCCCTCTACATCCGGTCGTCTCGTCAATAGATGCATGAACTTCTGTAAGCGGAGTGTGACATCTGTTTTCCACATTTAGTAGAAATAGTTATCGATTAATTTTCTTTCCTCGGAGTATAGCTGCGGCCGTAGTAATATCTCCGTACCCCTCGATGTGACTTTTGATTATGTTCGTATATGCTATTATTATTGGAGACAGTAACAACTTTAATGACATCATACTCAGTTCCATCGATACTCGGATGTAAAAACAACTGGCCTGACACAGTCTATAGTAACAATAAATGTGATTATATATGACCCCTTCATTCCAATGTCAATTGTATTTTTCCAAGTTTTGAAGTATGCAGCCTGAAATAACGAGGAGACATCTGTGACAATAGTTGTTTCCACGTAAACATGTTACGTCACATAGTAACTTTGTAAGCACTGGACGTTACATACTATACTTCTAAAAAAATTGTAAAAAAAAAAGCGTCTAATGATTGAGCACGCAGGTGTAGTTTGACTCAATAGTACTCTTGCATGGATAACATTCTGCAGATTTCTGTTCTCGCGCTTGCGACCTTGCTAGCTCAGCGCACAACTTGTTAGGTTGAATAAAGCCTGTGGAGTTTGCAGAAGTGTCTCGGACGCCAAACACTCACCAAAGATATACGCTCTTAACCACGTGAAATAATGTACTCCAGTTAAATTATTGTTTTATATTGAGACGTTGACGTATTGTGTGTGTTTCCTTAATACCACAATTTTCAAAATGCTAGCGTGAGTTTCTCTAATTTTTTTATTTTATAGTGCAAGCATGCGACGATGTAAAGCACCACTCCAAAAATGAAGCTATTCAGCATGCACTTATTTGTATCTGCTTTCTAAGAAAAGGAAGGAAACGCCCATTTCAGTACCTATTTGACAGAATGAGATAAAATAGTGAAAGAAACCAGAAGATTTAAAATGTATCTTCTGACTAACAGTTGCATCCGCTTGCACCTATATATATATATATATATATATATATATATATATATATATATATATATATATATATATATATATATATTGCCGCCCGCAGGGCTGAGAAAGCAACGCTCGGTCACCGGCATCTGGAAGATTCGCACTCATTCTCGCTCCAGACGTAACTTTCCACCTGCTTTGTTGTTCTCGAAAGTGCCAGTTCATCCACGCTCCAAGCGCGCGACACTCGAGCCTTCTTTGCCGAACTTTCGAGATAGTGACGCACGGTAGATAAGCAGCTACCCGCGACCTTGTCGAGTCAGTCTCGCTCGCGCTCTGTTTCGCCGCCGAATCGCCGCCTGCTTTTCTGCTGCCTCGACGCTCTTTCCTTATTTATTTTTGGTTGGCACAAGTTCGCCCATTAAACCTTTATTTTTCAGTTCACTGCTCGTCTTCGTGTCACCTCCGTTCGTGACATTTCTGGTGGAGGTGCGGGGTACCCCACCCCATAAAGCGTACCCCTCTGAAGCTTCGCAGCGCACGTCGAGTCCCCGGCTTAAGAAGATCGTACGTGGAGACGACCGAGACCCGAGGAAGCCGCCGTGATCAAGGGTTGCCCCCAGAATTCGATCTACGTCCGAAGAAGACCAACCAGTCGACGAAGCCGACAATAAACCCCCAGTCGTTGCAGACCCCGACCGCCGCCCCCGTCGTCTACCTGCCCGTCGCCCCTCGTACACCGACGTCCTTCCACGGCGAGATCTACGAAGACGTCGAAGATTGGTTGCAGCAATACGAACGGGTGGCGCTGTACAACCAATGGACTCCGGAACAGCGTCTACAAAACGTCTATTTTTCGCTCGAGGGCACGGCGCGAAACTGGTTCGAGAATCGTGAAACCTCGATTACATCATGGGACCAGCTGAAAGGAGAGCTCCGAAGGTCGTTCACAAGTCAGCACCGAAGGGAGAGAGCCGAAGACCTCCTTCGGACGAGGACGCAAGGCCCCAACGAAAGCGTCACCAGCTTCGTTCAAGACGTCCTGCGTTTGAGCGCGCGTGCCGACCCACAATCCACCGATGACAAGAAGCTGCGTGTCCTCATGCGCGGGGTGAGGGACGACATCTTTGGGGGCCTCGTCCGCAACCCGCCGACCACCGTCGAAGCGTTTGTCACGGAGGCAACGAACATGGAGCGCGCCCTCCAAGCACGCGCCTCCTACTACCAACGACATCCCGGCGTCGTTGCCTCCCCGCTGCTTGACGACGACATCGGCGCCCGTACCCGGGACATCCGCGACGTTATCCGGGACGTCGTCCGAGAGGAGCTCCGAAAGCTTCTCCCCGCTGCTGAGCGCCCGGCGTCGCTGTCAATCGCCGAGATCGTGCGCGACGAGGTACAGCGGGCCTTGCAGCCTGAAACTCCCGTCAACGTGCAAGCCCCCGAGGAACCGAGGCTGACCTACGCCGCCATGGCCAGACGACCGCCGCAAGCTTCCCGCCAAGCTACGGTGCCCCCACGACGTGAACCTCCAGCGCCACAGTACTTCCAACGTCGCGAAGAACGGCAGTACGTGCGCCCGGAAAAACCAGCACCCAGGAAAACCGATGTGTGGCGAACGGCCGACCGACGCCCGCTTTGTTTCCATTGCGGGGAAGCCGACCATGTCTACCGCCGTTGCCCATACCGACAACTGGGGCTACGCGGCTTCCACCCCGACGACCCGCGACCACGCTACGGCGAGCGACCTCGGGACATCAATGAATACCTCCGCCGTTCGCCATCCCCGGAGCCGTCTCCCCGCCGCGGTTTCCGATCGCCGTCACCACAACGCCCTGCATCGCCTCATCGTAGGTCCCGCCGAGAAAGCCTGTCCCCCCTGCCTCGCCGGGAAAACTGAGTGCGGCAATACCGGGAGGTAGTATTGCCGATGACGAATGACGCCAATATCCTCCAGAAACGTCGGAGGGCTCCCACACTAGCGACGAGACGGATAGGAACGACGGTTCTGCGACGGTGTCGAATAACCTCGACGTTACCATCGACGGCCACGACGCGAAGGCACTCGTCGACACCGGAGCAGACTATTCCGTTTTAAGTGGGAAGCTCTCTCGCCGTCTTCGGAAAGTGATGACGCCGTGGGATGGCCCGAAAATACGAACCGCCGGCGGACATCTCATCACACCAGTGGGAAGGTGTACCAGGTGTACTGCGCGCGTGGACATCCACGGAGAGACCTGTCCCGTGAAATTCGTCGTCCTCAAGGACTGTTCGAGAGACATCATCCTTGGCATGGACTTCCTCTGTGAGTACGGTGCCGTGATCGACCTTGGAGAAAACAGGTTGACGCTGCGAAAGCCCGTTCTACCTCCGGAAGGATCCAAAACGTCGCCAGCCGCCGTCCGAGTCATTGCGGACCACGTGAACCTGCCGCCACGATCGAGTGTTCTTGTGCCCGTCGTGACCGATGCAGTTGCCAGCGGGAACGTCTTTCTGGAAGGCAACGTCCAACTGCTTCTCGGAAGAGGTATAGGCGTCGCAAGGGGCGTAGCGGAGCTGCAGGATGGACGTTCTGTGGTCCTCGTGACAAACTTTCGACCGGAGGCGCAGCACCTCACGAAAGGTGTTGCTGTAGGACACGTCGAGGAACTCCGGGCCGACGCCGAAATCGCCGCGATCTCCGACGAGCCCTCGCCATGTAAGCCGTGCAGTACACCGCCGCCGCAGCTCGACGTTGACCCCAAGCTCAGTGCCACAGAACGACGACAGCTCGGAGACCTCCTCGCCGAGTTCGGCGACTGCTTTGCGACGACGTCGAGGGTGCGCCAGACAACAGTTGCGAAACACCGCATCGTTACCAACGAGGATGCGCTCCCTGTGCATCGGCCGCCGTACCAGGTCTCCCCAAAGGAACGAGAGGCCATTCAGGACCAGGTACAAGAGATGCTCAACGACGACATCATTCAGCCTTCGAGCAGCCCGTGGGCCTCTCCAGTCGTACTGGTAAAGAAGAAGGACGGAACGCTTCGATTCTGCGTTGACTACCGGCGGCTCAACGCGGTCACGAAGAAAGACGTGTATCCGCTCCCCCGCATCGACGACACGCTGGACCGGCTACGCCACTCCCGATACTTTTCGTCGATGGACCTTAAGAGTGGCTACTGGCAGATCGAAGTCGACGAACGGGACCGAGAAAAGACTGCCTTCGTCACGCCCGACGGATTGTATGAGTTCAAGGTAATGCCCTTCGGACTGTGCACGGCGCCGGCAACGTTCCAACGTGTCATGGACACCGTCCTGGCAGGCCTCAAGTGGCAGAGTTGTCTCGTTTACCTCGACGACGTGGTGGTATTCTCGGCCAACTTCGACGAGCATTTGCGACGACTTCGGGCCGTTTTTGAGGCATTCAGGACCGCAGGACTCACCCTCAAGCCGACGAAGTGCCGGTTTGCCTATGGCGAACTGAAGTTCCTGGGCCACGTTGTGAGCAACGAAGGTGTAAGTCCTGACCCTGAGAAAACTCGCGCCGTAGCGGCCTTTCCACCGCCCACCGACAAAAAGGCCGTCCGACGATTCCTTGGACTTTGCGCATACTACCGGCGATTCGTTCAGGATTTCGCCAAGCTTTCTGCGCCGCTCACGCACCTTACGAAAGACGCCGTGAACTTCGAATGGGGTGAAGAACAACAGCAGGCATTCGAAGAACCAAAGCGACGGCTCCAGTCACCACCGAATCTCGGCCACTTCGACCAATCAGCCGAAACGGAAGTTCACACGGACGCCAGTATTACAGGACTCGGAGCGGTACTGGTCCAACGACAAGACGGTGCGGAGCGCGTGATCGCATACGCTAGCCGGACGCTGTCGAGCGCGGAACGCAATTACTCGACGACCGAAAAAGAATGCCTGGCCGTCGTCTGGGCCATCACGAAATTCCGCCCGTACTTGTACGGGAGTCCATTTCGGGTGGTCACCGACCACCACGCGCTGTGTTGGTTAGCGAGCCTGAAGGACCCATCGGGACGCCTCGCCCGGTGGAGCCTACGACTGCAAGAGTACGACGTGACCGTGGTCTACAAGTCAGGAAAAAAACACAGCGACGCCGACTGTCTGTCCAGAGCCCCTGTCGAGTCAGCTACCGGCTGTGCGAAAGACGACGGCGACGACGACGATCACTTTCTTGGCGCGGTGAGCATTCACGGTATGGCAGCGCTCCAGCGGGACGATCCTGAGTTGCGTGCACTGATCGACCATTTGGAGGGACGAGGGGGTATGATTCCCCGCAGGGTATTGAACCGAACCCGAACCGTGAACCGAAAACCGGAAAAAACCGTTATTTTCGCGCGAACCGGAGTTGAACCGGAACGAATTAATTTTTTTCGCTCCGGAGCGGAACCGATATGTTTCTCATGCGGTTTTCGGTTCATACGCGAAGTCAGGTCGCGTGAAAAAATGCGTGGCGAAAAACACAGTAACCTCAAACGTAAACCGAAAATGATATATATATATATATATATTTTTTTTTTTTTTTCGCGGAAACCGAAGTTGAACCGGACCGAAATAATTATTTGTTTCGTTCCTGAAAAACTGATCAATTATTTTTGCGGTGTTTTATTCATGTGGGAAGTCAAAAAGTGAGAAAAATAGGTAGCGGAAACCTGGGTAACGATCCATTATCAGGTTTTCACATAGCAGTTGTCTTCATAATTTATAAAGTTCGTCTCGAGAACTCAAACGAAATGTGCGCAGTAACTATAAATTCTCCAGGATTTCTGGTCTTATGTATTTCTTTGACAAATGACAACATTCGTCCCAACCTTTTCCTGGGGACCGGAAATGATTCATCAAAGAAAATTTATCACTAGAACATACCCAATTCGTACGTCGGCAAAAGTGACCAATTATTGAGCCTGATTGGTGGCAAAACGGTGAGTTGGGCTAGTGAAATTTTCTTCTCGTACTGAACGCAAAGAAATAAAAAGAACGGACAGAGAGAGGTATAGACAACACGCCTAGTGTTGTCTATACCTCTATTTGGCCTTGTTTTCTTTTTTTTTTTGCGTTCAGTCCGATATCTGTTCGGTGTTTCTTGTCTTCAATTTTGTATAGCTGTGTGTAAATTATTTTAACGCCTTGATTTCATCAAAACGTTCAATCTCAACGTCAGTCAGGTATACAGCGTCTCGACAGACAACGGGACCAACATGGTGAAAGCTGTGCGTCTCCTCGGTGAAATGAACGGGATATGTTCTGACTCCGAAGAAGAGGTCGGCTCCAGTGACCCTGAAGTTGAGTCCCACGCTGTGCAACCTCTAGTGGAGAATCCTGAGAGCGCGCTCTCTGATTATTCCGGCTTGCTAGAAGGGATGAGCTGAGGTGCGCCACTCACACATTGCAGCTGGCAGTTAGTGACGCCTTGAAAGGTTGGGGCTGCGGGCACATTGTTGAAGAAAGCCGTGCACTTGTTAAAAGGCTACGTGTCCTATATGTTCTGTCCCTGATCAGAAAGCTAGGGCAAGTGCTTGATCGTTCAACGCGGTGAATGTCCACGCTCCATTTGCTCACGCCTTAAACTAAGAAGCTTCGCTAGAGGGTTCCTTTCAAAACAAGAAAGCTCCAGGTGGACTGAAGACGTATGGGCGGAAGTCGAAATGCTCGCAGTATCGCTTCGCCCGGCAGAAGTGGCGGCGAAGATATTGCAGAAGGAACAGCTCACTGAAGGAGATTTCTACAGAGCATGGCTGAGCGGTTCCATGGACACTTCCAAGATATCGTCGCTTGTTAGCAAAGGCCTTGGTCCAGTCAATGAAAAAGACAAAGCGACAACTTCTTGACACGGATGTCTTCTGTGCAGCAATGTACATGGATCCCCACCACCGCCTTCTTCTCATCCCTGAGCAAAAGTACCGGGTCACCTTGCATTTGACAAGGACTTGGAGGCGGATCACAGCTCTGCAATGCGAGCAAGATTCTACCGTTTCTTCTGAAACTGCGGCGGTTCCAGAAGATCCGGAAGACGCCCTGCACACTCTAAAAAAAGGGTGTAGTGGGTACACCCACAGGGGGTGTAAGTGCTGCCACATATACTACACCCATAAAGGTGTACAAGTACACCTCTAGACGAGGTGCATACATACACCCTTTTTCAGGGTGCATATGTGCACCCTTTTAGATACCTTCAGCATTGGGGGTGCACAGATACACCCCATCTCGGGGTGTGTCACTACTCCTTTATTACACCCTCTCTGTCGTTTCAGTGTGCAGGTACACCCCAATTTAAGGTGTACAAGTATTCCCTTCTCTACACCCACGCAATTATTTGGGAGTAAAGATACACCCACCAGCAGGGTTTACTATTACACCGTTTTCTACAGCCACCCCGCTCATAGGGAACATAGATACACCTCATTCAATGGTGTACCATTACACCTCTTTGTGCACCCACCTCAAGGAAACCTGTAAAAAATGTACGCACCCAGGTGGTTGCAAAAAGGCAGGTAAACAGACACAAGGGATTGTTTTCAAATCTCCTAGAAGTTTATTAGACAGCCTATTCCGTAAATAAGTACAAACGTGCAAGCAATCCGTGATATGTGAAGATGTACAACGAAGCTGTTACACAACTGAGAAGATTACTTAGCAAACAAGAGCCGGGTGATTCTTAGGTAGTGTCTATTCTCCCAGCAGCCGGCAGAATTATTTACCCGAAATTCTGCCGGCAGTCGCCACTCATTAGTGATACAACCACTTCATAGAACGACGTTTCATAGACACGCGATGTTTCACAGACAGCTTAGATTAGCTTTCCTATATTAGCTTCTCTTTTTTTTGTAATGAGCCGCCCTACACTATATGCGCGAAGTGACATGTACGGGTGGCAGTGGTGGGGTAAATTTTTTGTAATGAGCCGCCGCAGACTGTCGCCACGAAGCGACGTGAACGGGTGGGCTGGGTCGGTGAGCACGCGCCTCAGAGACACACGCGCGACGGAATGTTCCTTCAGCGTACATTTCACGTAACGAGTGACGATGAAACGTTAGTGTCGACGAAACGTGTCTACAAAACGTGTATCAACGAAAAGTTGTCCATGCAACGCGTTTTCACAAAACGCCGGGAGAATAAGAAAGTCAGTATTCTACCTGCAGTTATCACCTGATTGTGGGCGACTAATGGCAGGCGACTGCCGATAGAATTTCGGGGAAATTGTTCTCCTGGCTGCTAGGAAATAGACACTGCCTAATTTTAGAGGTAACCCGGAACGGAAGGGTCAATTGCTGCAAAGGAGTAGGTAGCAGCGCACTTACGATAAAAATACCGGACTTAAAATATGTAATCCGAGATGTCGACACGGGCTCACTGCAGAACAACCACACAAACACAAAAACGAAAAGAAAGGGGTCTTCAAAGATTCAACACAATGTGGCAGAAGCAGTAATTTGCCCAAACCGAACAAACGTATCACATGAATTCCTTGGGCTTCTTTGAAGAAATCGCTTGTTGCCGATGTACGCGTAGGACTTTTCAAACACTGGAAGCCTTGGTGCACTCGAATACGTTGTCGCGGACGAAATCTCCGGCAGCCCCGCTGGTCGCAGCACAGCACACAAGAAACTAGGCCGGGAATCAGACATTCCGGGATCGGAAAGAGCTACCTCGTCATCCGCGAAACCTTTATCACATGATCACACTCCTAGCCATTACCCGCACCCAGTCAGCGGAGTAAAGCGATAACAAAAGCCCCCGGTTCATTGGTCCGGCTACTGCGCAGCTTCTTCTACGCTTTCAGCTTAGGGAGAGAAAGAAAAGAGGAGTATACGTGTCACAGTCACCCCCGCCTGGAGGTTAGAGGCGCGATTCCCCCTTGACGGATTGCCCGCCGGCCCTCTACAACAACTGTGGACAACATTTATTTTTGTTGAGGCCGGTCAGCCCGCGCGGTTGGCGCGTGTGCCCAAGTCGGGGAAGAACGGAATGAGCTCAGGCGGACACATAGAGTTTTAACAATGAACAATATATTTACTTAAAAACAAAATAGAAATTTAAATTCCAAGGTTTGGCACAAAGGCAAACAACACACAACAAAAAGAAAACCCCAAAGCTCCACACGGAGATTCAACCAAAAGAAACAAGGAAAACGGTTGGCGCGCTACAGCAATACAAAATAAAGACAATGAAATCAAGCAACAAAACCACGGACGGAGAGCAAGTAAAAATAAAACGTCCGCAAAAGTAAAGTCCGAAGTGTACGGACGGGTCTCACTCAAATTTGGTGTCGAAGGGGATCGTCGGGCTCTCGGCGGTGGCAAGCTGGCAGGAAGACGGCGGCGGTGACGATGAAGAAGACTCGGAAAATATCGCGTTGCCGGGCCGCCATTCGCGCCGACTTCACCCCGCAACCACGAACGTCTTGCCTCCTTGAAGACCCAAAAAGCTCTCTCCCGAAACTATGCGCTCCCCACGAAAACCGTCCCAACAGTCCCTCTCCACGGCGACGTATTTCCCGCCTTTGTCGGCGCCGAAGGCACCCGCGAGGGGGAAAAAAAGAAGAAACAAACAAAACCGGCTTTGGTTTTTCCGTTTATGGTCGCCGCAACGCGAGGCGGCCCACCGAAAAGGCAAATTGTCGAAGGGGCACGGCGAGCAGCACAAAAACACAAAGAAAAAGATCGCGGGAGAGTCGGCCGGCGCCAGAGTTAGTGACAATACGAAAATAGCAGCTCCTTCAAGGCCAAAAGAGGCTGTCCTTGCAAAGGCTTATCTTCAGGGTTATCCCAACAATGAACCCAACGAGAGGTTTGTCCCATTCGACTCAAAGTTAATAGTACAGTGGATGCTACCCGAGGCCTTGGCCTTCAGGCAGGTGCCGTGCTCTGCCTTATCTCTAGCTTGGAGACTGTAGTCACGTGATCCTACCCGGAGACCCGATTGGCCTAAAACAAGCATAGCGTCCACTCTACTGTCAATACCGAGTGAACACGACAGCTCCATACTTTCTAAGAAACTGCCCGACCCAAAAAGTGACCCTCAAGGGGGAATCCAAGCACAAGGTGATCGGGGTGCGTGGCTAACGTGGCGGTGCACTAATACACCTAGAGGTTTTAAGGGAGAGGAGAATGCTCATTTTTGGTGTACAAGTACACTGGCTGGGCAACGGAGGATGCATCTTTCAGAAAAAGGGTGCATGTGCACCTGATACACCCGACTACACCCTTTTTTTTCTTAGAGTGTGGAAGCGCTCCTCACGGAAAGAGAGGTTGAGGCTGACGTGCACGTTCGAGGTTCCAGTAGCCCACTTGATATATCTTGCCTCCTGGAAATGCAAGACAGGAGCCGCGGCTTTCAAGGGACGCTAACGTGTTGCAGTTTTGGGAGGAGAGAAGGGAACGCCATCCAGAACTCTAATTATTGGCGCAAGTAGCCATGGGAGTGACTGCGACCCAGGTCAGCGTGGAGCGAGCCTTTTCTGCACTGAAGTTCATCTTGTCATCTCAGAGATGCCGTCTTTCCCCGGATATGCTTGACGACATCCTGCTTCTTTTGTCAGCTGCCTGATATTGAACTGCGCTTTCCCCCCCGTCCCGAGGTTCCCCAGCACTAGCTTGTTCGTTCCACACAGTAATTTGAGCCTTTTTTTGTATATGTAAAACTTTTATAAGATATGCATAGTTTATATTTTGCTGTCGTCAATTGTTTTTGTAGCATATGAGTACGAACCGGCTCGAACCGGTTTGAACCTTTATTCTTTCACTCCGGAGTTGAACCGGAGCTGAACCGTTTTCCCTGAACCGGAACGAAAACCGGAACGAAAAACATTTCGGTTCGACACCCTGATTCCCCGAGCCTTCTCACGTGACCTGCCAAGATTCGCCGTCCGGAGAGGGATCCTCTATAAAGAGAACTTCGGGGACAACAACTCGAAGTGGCTCCTGGTGATTCCTGCAAGTCTTCGAGAAGAGATCTTCCAAGCCTGCCACGACGACCCAACATCTGGTCACCTTGGCTACAGTAGGACTCTTGCACGGATCCGAGAAAAATACTACTGGCCCAAGCTCCCGAAGACTGTGCACCTCTACGTCCGTTCGCGCCACGAATGCCAACGACGCAAGAAACCACCGACGAAGCCGGCAGGTCTCCTGCAACCGATCGCGCCCCCGACTGCACCATTCCAGCAGATTGGAATGGATCTTCTCGGACCTTTTCCGCCGTCGACGCAGGGAAACCGTTGGATAATCGTGGCAACTGATTATCTCACCAGGTACGCCGAGACAAAAGCACTCCCGTCGGGGACCGCCGTGGAAGTAGCCAAGTTCTTCGTGGAGTCTATCGTCCTCCGACACGGCGCTCCCCAAGTCCTGGTTACGGACCGAGGCTCGTCGTTCATGGCGCAACTGACACAAGAGATACTCCACCTGAGCCACACCGACCACCGCCGAACCACGGCATACCACCCGCAGACCAACGGACTGACGGAGCGGCTAAACAAGACCATCGCCGATATGATCTCGATGTACGTAGACGTGGAACACAAGACGTGGGATAAGTGTTGCATTGGTTTTCTACGAGCGTCGCGGGCAGCATTGAGAAGTAGATGAAACATTGCGGCCTCTAGTGGCTCACTTCAGCTTTAGAAACAACAAGCATGAGTCGACCGACATATCGGAGCGCATCTTCTGCCTTCGCCTGGCACTCTTGTCTGAAACATAAACGTGTGCGACGTTATGTGAAGCATGTTTGAACACAACGTGTGTGAAACGTTCTCTGTACACAGGTCTCACCGAACGCTGTGTCCAATTCGTGGCAGGCGCTCGATCGATGTAGATGACGTAAATAATTAAATCCACAGGACTTGCGTTAAGAAAACACCAAGCTGTTTTGAAAACTTCCCGGAGAAAGTGCCCTCTACATCCGGTCGCCTCGTCAATAGATGCATGAACTTCTGTAAGCGGAGTGTGACACCTGTTTTCCACATTCAGTAGAAATAGTTATCGATTAATTTTCTTTCCTCGGAGTATAGCTGCGGCCGTAGTAATATCTCCGTACCCCTCGATGTGACTTTTGATTATGTTCGTATATGCTATTATTATTGGAGACAGTAACAACTTTAATAAGATCCTACTCGGTTCCATTGATACTCCGATGTAAAAAAAAAACTGGCCTGACACAGTCTATAGTAACAATAAATGTGATTATATATGACCTCTTCATTCAAATGTCAATTGTATTTTTCCAAGTTTTGAAGTATGCAGCCTGAAATAACGAGGAGACATCTGTGACAACAGTTGTTTCCACGCAAACATGTTACGTCACATAGTAACTTTGAAAGCACCGGACGTTACATACTATACTTCTAAAAGGATTGTAAAAAAAAAAACGCCGAATAATTGAGCACGCAGGTGTAGTTTGACTCAATAAATAGTACTCTTGCATGGATAACATTCTGCAGATTTCTGTTCTCGCGTTTGCGACCTTGCTAGCTCAGCGCACAACTTGTTAGGCTGAATAAAGCCTGTGGAGTTTGCAGTAGTGTACCGGACGCCAGACACTCACCAAAGATATACGCTCTTTCCCATGTGAAATAATGTACTCCAGTTAAATTCTTGTTTTATTTTGAAACGTCGACGTATTGTGTGTGTTTCCTTAATACCACAATTTTCAATATGCTAGCGTGAGTTTCTCTAATTTTTTATTTTGTAGTGTAAGCATGCGATGATGTAAAGCACCACTCCAAAAACGAAGCTATTCAGCATGCACTTATTTGTATCTGCTTTCTAAGAAAAGGAAGGAAACGCCCATTTCAGTATCTATTTGACAGAATGAGATAAAATAGTGAAAGAAACCAGAAGATTTAAAATGTATCTTTTGACTAACAGTTGCATCCGCTTGCACCTATATATATATATATATATATATGATGTTCGAACTCCCCTATTATATCGACGCTTATTATAATCGTGCCTGTAGAAAAAGGTAGAGAGATCCGTTTGCATGGACAGATAGGATTATCAAATACACAAAATACTGCTGCCAGAGAGACGACATGAAACTAGCCCTGCCGTTCCTACTAATTTCAATAATTCGCTTTTACCTCGCCAGCTTCTAACGAGGCTATTAGGATACCGCCGTCAGCCTTGATTACCGCAGTCTTAAGTCACGTTTATACACACGCGTGTCCCATTAAAACCGACGTCCCGAGGACGCTCATTAAAAATAAGAGGCGACGGAGGGTCACATTCTTAAGAACCTGCAGATATGAAGCCGGAACCAGCGCGCACGATGTCGAAGCAACAAAACCAAAAGGAATAGTCTCCGAAGGAATACGTAGAGCATATGACTTTCGGTTTTCAGTTATTTTTAGTTTTATTTAGTTTAAGCAACCGATGTCATGATCGACATAAGATGTGATACTTTAACCAAATGTTTCACTGGCGTTTTTTGTTATTTTTTAATATTTTGACTTTTTTTCCTCTTGAGCTCGATAAGTTTATAGGAAAAGCTTGGTATAATTTTTTTTATTTGTTAAATGACAAGATGCAAGTAATATTTCCTTAAGACCACGTGAAACGATTTTCAGCCAAATTCAAAAGTAATATATATTAGCATAAATTGATAAATCATAAACACACTGTTAGCAGGTAGGTCATGTCCCTAAAACAAGCTTCCCGCGACGTTCGGATCGTAATCACCTGACGGCAGGTCCCCGTGTCTCCTCGGAGGTAGATCAACAGAGATGAAGAGCTGCCAGAAGAGGTTCCATATTTACGCAGTCAATTAAAGCCAAGAATGCGCATATTAAGTACATCTCTACGAGAATACAGCCAAAACTAATTTGTTGAAATTCTTGCTGTTGAGAGTTTGATACGATTAAACGACAAGGCACATGGCACAGAAGCAAAAGTGAAAGAAACCGTCCACTTTCTGTTCGAAAGGGCAGATTTTGATCAATTGAGGTGCATTTTATGTTTAAACAGCTCTCCATCTCAAAATATTGCGTAGAGCATGTTTAATTATTAGGCGAATCTCAACGTTATGAAGACAAACATATTTTTAAAGGGGACGAATTGCCCTTAGCGTAGAAGTGCGTCAAAGTTTTCAAGCACGCGCTTGTGGAGAACTATGATTAAAACATGTCATTGTTAGAGCCCTGCACAACCGCGGATTACCCGTGGATCATCCGCATATATCCCCAATAAACTGGAGGACGCAGATAAATATTAATAAGATTTGGCGGATTGTGGATCGGATGCGGATGCCAGGGGCTGCGGATGCGAATCGGATGCTGTTATCCGCGGGTCCGGGTCTACATTTTTGCCGAGCCTACCCATAAGCGTATTCGACCGCACAGTGTAGAGTGTATAAGTGAGTGATACTATGAAATACATCATCGCATGTTTCACAAGAGCAAATTACTCTCTTAGATAAAAAGTGCAAATTGGGGAGAACATTGTTCTTTACGTTATGAAATATTTCAGTCTCACCGTAGGTCGCTTTAGAACGTTATATCTCGACAAAAATGCTGTTCTTAGAAAAATTAAAGATATGCAGGAGCATCAGTCGTCCCGGGAAAGCGTGTTCTTGTTTGGCAGGGAAGGAGCGGAAAACGTGATTTGGGCAAAGAAAACCCAAAACGTACAAGCCACAAAAAAGTAGGAGCCCGCAAGTGGCTTCTTCAAGTAGATCGCGGAGACTGAATTCGATCCTCTGGAGTGGTGGAACTTTCGCCAGCACGAGTGTTCGCACCTCATTATTGTAGTGCAGTTTGTGTATGCCATTCCAGCATCTAGTCCATCAACGGGGAGAGACTTCTTATTAGCGGGTATTCCATCAAGATAGGCAAAGAAGTCTGAATCCATTGCTGTTGACGATATTCTGTTTCATCTACACAACAACATCGACAAGTGGAACGTTGCGTGTGTGAGTGTTTTCTTATTCTCGACGTCGACACTGAGTTGTTTGTAAGTTTATGGTTCCGAGTATGCAGTTGAGTGTTTGTGTTTAAAACTGAAACGGATTGGAGGTGTTGCCATTATTGAATTTTGTGATATTTTTCCAGTGGTGTCCTCGCGACTTACCACATATACACAATCACTCTGCTGCGGTAGAGTTCCTTTCATCTCCCACTTTTTATTGTTTGGTTTAAATAAAATGACACAATGTTATTAGTCTGCAATTTTTTAATTTTCATGTTTATAAAATATGCGTCTGCCTAAAGAGAGTTTTACAAAGCAAAAAGAAAAATAAATGCTAGAATTCCCTTTCTTCTGAGCACATCTTCTGGACAGAGTATTAATGTCAAGGATTCCCAAGACGATCTCAATACTGCGATCACCTTTCGAGCGATGCGAAGTGACTCTGGTAGGATAAGCGCTTATTTTGTAAATACGAAAAAATGACCTACGCCGTATTCTGACGCGCAAAGTTATTTGGGAAAATCTAAGCAGACGGCTTATAAAATACCGTACAGATGCTTTCTTCTAATTTTTATTCAAGATTGAGCTCATTATGTAAATTGAATGCGCAGATTGAGGGTCCGATGCGGTTCCGAATGATGCAGACGCGGTTAGGATGCGGATACAAAGTCTCCGGATGCGGATGGGATACGGATGATAAAATTCTGTTATCCACGCAGGGCTCTAGCCGTCTTATATGGCTGAGATTTTCGGCGTACAAGAATACAATTGGTGTAAAAGGAGCACTTGTTCATATATAAAGCAGCACAAGAAGACATGACCATAAAAGAGACAGGACAGGACAAGCGCGACTCACAACTGCTACTTTATAGACAAAGACAAGAAGAAAGCGTGGATTATGATGATTAGAAATTACGAAAAATAAAACGAAAAGTGTAATGTTGCAGCTAGATGTGTAATGGTAAAAAATATATTAAATGATCAACATTTAAAAAATTTAAATAATTAAAAAAAAAACTGAAGGGAAAAGGAGAAAGATAAAGGTGAGAACATTTACGATGAATTAAAACCTTTAAAGAGGACGGAAAGAATTAAGGAAAGGGGATCAGGTATATCAGCTCTTTCTCAGTCAGTGCGATTGGTGCACTTGTCATCGTGAGTACTAGTCTTTGCCCTAAAAAATGACATCGCATGTTTGCTTTAAATGATTTAGTGAGGTATAAATAACTGAAGATGTGAAGTGAATTGAGGCAGAAATTCGGGCTAGCTGGCTTAGATGACGTCATAAACGAAAACATCAATATAAAGTAAAGAACGACATTGAGTAAGCGGACGAAAGAAGTCAACAATATGAACATGAATATTCAATGGCATTCGCTTTAAGCGACACCACTTATACCTTGCTCATCAAAATACTTCACTATTAACTGTTTTTTCTATAACTGTTCGCATAAGCGGGTTTGGAACGGTTTTGCAATATTCTAGTCTGTAGATTGCAAATTTCTTTTGACGCGTTAAAGTTGACTCATTGAGACTTGCATAAGAAAGTACGCCAGGTAACGATTCCCTCGGAGTACTTCAAGGGTTTTAAGCTCATTCGGGTACCGAAACCAGATATCCCACACCCTAAACGTCGAAGGCCAAGGCAGAGGGTTGGGGGGAGGGGTTACGGGCCAAAAAAAAAATTCTGTTTTAGTAAGAACAAAAAAAAGCAGTTGTTTTTACCTTGGAGGCTAGCCGAGTCTCTCAGAGGCACAATTGAGGTTTTCTAGAAAATTGACATCGTTCTTTCTGCTTTTTGTAAACTTGCACCTTTAACTTTGATTTGTTAATGTGACTACTTTAGGCCGATCCCCGATGTGATTACAAAATATAACCTCACACCGCACCACTCACTTAATTGCATATTTCAATGAAAAAAAAAAAAGGAAGAAAAGAGGCACACTCTAGTGGCCGTGTCGCTCAATTTTCTCGGGAATTAATCAAGGTCAACATTTATTGAAAAAGAAAAAAAAAGCTTCATACGACTGGTTTCTGCTTGCCTGACGATTCCTGCTTGCCTAGAAACCCAAGCTCATAGCTCTACCCTTTGAAGTTGCTCCTACTGAGCAAGAGTTTCGTGCAGCCGGGGTGAATCCTAAAGAGCTCGCGTTTGTAACAGAGTAGTAGGGCTTTTCATACAGGTAATTAACATGCGGAAGAGCTCAAAATCAGACATTAAGGCAAAACAATAATGAGTCCAAATAAAACAGAATAGAAAGAAAAATGTGAGCACGTTGTAAGTGCAGAGCTATGTTTTAAGCGTAAGTAAACCGACGACATGATACCATTATTTATGAAGCATATAGAGCTTGAGACACGGGAACGAAATTTCGCGTCCACTTGAAGCTCTTGGGCCGTGTCCCAGCGGGTCGCGGGCCGCATGTTTGATATCTCTGGTGCATATTGAATAGAAAAGGCTCATGCTCTGCAGTCTAGGAATAGCAAGACTATGATTAAAGTTTGAATAATCTACAGAAAGCTACACCTGAAGCTTTGGTAAGTGCAGTTACAAGAAGGCAGTGTGTTTTTTTTCATAAAATTTTAACAATTCGTATTCAAATCTAATATCATATTCAGCGTAATCAATCCCATCCCGAGTGCGAAGGAAACTCTTTGCTAATATCCAAAGTCAGAAAGGTAAAACACACAATCTTCGCCGATCAGAAAAAAAAAAATAGTTCCAGCCTTGATGAATTGCACGCTCTATAACGTAAAAGAGTCAATCAAACAAACGGTTTGCGTTTTTTTTTTTTTACACCCACGGAAATTTACATAGTTTTATGTTTATAGCTAGCTATCATGAAAGCCGTGAACAGTTGAGATGAATCCACTTATAAATATGTTATAGAGACGGATATACGAGAAAAGATTAGTATTTTTGGTAACTCCAATATTGCAATCCGTTATAAAAATATTTTTAAAAAAACACGTTACACGTTAAATAAAGTTAAAGTTCCCCTGAAAAGAAAAAAACAACATTTTTTTATATAGTCTGGTTGGGACACCCCTGTCAAAAATGAATTTTACGCTAAAAACAATTTTTAAAGCAATATTGACGGCGAGAGATTTATATGAAATTCTGCGCGCAAAGTCCATGACGTCATGGAATCGTCATTCGCTTTTTCCACCTCAACGTGGAGGCCAAGTCGAAACAACCTCTCCTCCACGCGCCCGAAATGCCGAAAGCAACGCTGCAGACGACATACGTTGCGGGATTGCTTTGCAGTTATGTTATGTTGCTGCGATTGCTTTGCAGTTATGTTTGTTCCGCTCGTTGTTCTGCACTTCAAGATGAGTAGTTTTGTACATTGAAGAGTTAGAAATGAGTATTAGTGCCCGTGGTGAATGCCCGTGATCGGCTCCGAAAATAATGTCCCCAACATGCTGCCTGAAGAGCTGCCTCACAGGTTCTGCATCCCAAAGTGGCATTGAGCGGCAGAGTCTGCACCAGTTTCCGAAAGATCAACTGGATCGGGACCAATGGCTGGCTGCAATTCCTGTAGAACATTTACGGGCGCCTCGGAACGCGCACGCCACCCGATTTGTATGCTCCTTGCATTTTGTGGAAAGTGACTACATTGAGTTCGCAGGTGTCAAAAAGGAAATCCCATACCATTAAGTTCAACGACGTCTCGTCCACGACATTTTTTTTAATTTTTTTAAGTCAACTGTAAAAGAAAATATAACTATCGCAAAATGTTATACCAAAAAAAAAAAAAAACGAGTTCGCCAACATTATGGATAGAACTAAAGTCACTGGATCCGATCGAACCTGGGCCCGCTCCGCGTGAAGCGGACACCTTTCACTGAGTTACTGGGGGAACTCTTCGTTCGTAGAAATGCGGCCGGTGACTGTAAATCGGAAAGTTTGCTGCCAATTTCCCTCCAGCAAAGGCACTCGCCAGGCTGGCGAAGTCGGGCAGCACCACGCACTGGCCAGATTCGCACCCAGTAAAGAATTTGTACGCGCGCATATTCAACTCGAAGTACGCATTTCGTGCTTGACGTTTGCACGAGCGATGTCTTCAGCCATGAGAAGGGGCGACGGCTCGGCGACGTCTTCGTGCAAATCGGCTTGGTGGTTTGGCGTGTCGTACGGAATCAATCCCAATTCTCTTGATTGGTCCGAAATTTCTCTTTCGAAGAAAGACAGATTCGCCGGTACCGTGAACGACAGTTCTGAAGTAGAGGTCTCACGCCCGTCGTCCGCTGCCATCGCCGTCCAGCCCGCGAGTCCCACCATACGCGATACGACGCCATGTTGAGAATTAAGCAGTGGACGCACAGAATGCTTCCGGTTCTTCATGCAACTTTTTTTTTTTTTTTTAATCAACGTATTTGCAGCTTCTTAGAAGCCACAAAAAATGGGTTTCATATTTTTTAATAATTAATGTGTGCCTTCAATGAACCACGACTTCGATTAAATTTGGTGGTTGTGTCTAAACCTTAAAAAACGGCCCGTGACCACAGACAAGAGAGTGAGCGCGACTCAAACCGGTCAGTTCTCGATCGGCGGTTTTCGGGTTGAAAGAAACCGAATTTCGAGCCGCAAATTCTGTTCTGGGTAGTTAGGCTCTCATATGTCATGTGCAACTAAAAACCTAGGCGAGCATAAATACCCTGTCAGTGTACCTTTAATGAAAATGAGAGGAAAATTTATGCTCATTTGGCAAACACAAAACTTCAGACTGGCACCCGAAGCCTCGCTCATCTGCTAGTAGGCACAGGTAGTTCACTATGAGTATATTGTGATTTCATAGCGGCGCTTTTTGTTAAGGGCGTTAACTGCAGTCTCAAGCCCATGCTGCAAATAACCACTTGAATATTATACTTAATTGCGAAGTGCATGAAATTTTTCTGTCTTTTGCATTTCGGAGAGCAGGTAATATACTTGTCGACACTTTTCTCTTAATACAATGTTCTAACTCCTCAGCAAAGGAATCAACATAATGGATAACAATTAAAAACTAAATCACGGTCTATGTTTTCTTAATTTTAAGACATAGCATTTCATCAACAACAAAAAATAATTGGCTATGCAGAAAGCGCTTCACTAATTTCATTGCGTCTCCCATTTAATCAAAGCAAACAAACGTGATTTTTGTGGACATTGAAAAAAGCAAGAAAAGACTGTACTAACCAACGGCTGCTGAAAAGCCGCCACTTGTTATGTGCGATTTATAAAGCGTAACTTTAGATAAAGATTAGGTACATATAATTATTTATTAAGTTAACGCTATGTAATGCTCCATCTGTGTATAATGACGTAAACAAAACACCAAAATAAACTAGAAAAATGTTCGGCATCCTATAATGATACGCACAAAGAGGTTTCAGGAAGAAACCAGTGAATTGTAATATACAGGTTGAAAACGAAACATCTCAATTATAATGCTCTCTTGATTAGATAACACAACAGGGTACCCTTTTAGATTGTTATTTTGAAAATGTTACAAACCTAATGGCAGTAGCGATATCTAGTTATTGACTAATAAGTTTCAGAGACTTTCGCCATAGTGTTGGTCTAGGAAAAACCAAGGATCATATGGCCGCCGTGACATCGTTCTCAAGAATCCCACTAGTACGAAATAAAAATAGATGGATACTGACCGAACACTCCTCGACGAAGTAAGAAACAAACACGAGTTGAGAAAGAGAGGAATTCCTTCGGATGGGAGCAGCAATTTTCCCGAACATAACCACTACTCCCGGCCCAACTTTCGAGCGAGAGGAAGGAAGAGGGGCCCCATCGCTATTTCCTCCTTCATCCCATCAACCCCGAACCCGAAGATGACGATAAAGACACAGCACTTGAGGGCTTACTGGCTCTAATGAGAAGATCGCGCGGCGCGCAACGCGGGGGAGGCTCGCCGCCGGCTGCCCGACTCTCCGAAACCGTCACCCCAACAACTCGCCTCCTCCTCCTCCTCTTCCCGCGCAGATTGCCGGGCAAAATAGAAAGGCAGCTAAGCGCGTGGCGGTCTTCCGCTGGCAGCCACTTTCTTCGTCCAACGGCATCGGAGCGTCTCCGCCTGCCCGTCTTGCTCGCTCGCCTGCTCTCTCCCGCGACCTCTTCTCCCGAACCCATATACCGTTCTCCGTCCCTCGCCGGTCGCACTTTTCCCCACCTCTTTTTATATAGAAAGCCCGAGGATTCAGCGTCGTCAGCAGTATCCGAAGAAGGCGGCACGACGGTCTTTATTACCAAGTTTACTCTTGCGGTTTCCTGCACCCTCCCTCCCCCCATTCCACAAGCTTGGGTGTGTGTCTGTGTGTGCGAACGCGCGCGCGTCGTGCGTGTTCGTGTACGTATGTGCGCGCGCCTCCTAAAGAGTCCACAGTGTTGGTGTTCCCTTTTTTGGTTTATTCCTCTTTTCCCGCTTCTTCGGCTTCCCACTCTCCCGCTCCGTCGCTGGCCTCACAGCGGCAGCGTTCTTCCGAGGATCGGTCGCGGTAGGGAACCAAGAAGGGAAGCGGAGCGGCCGACAAGTCCCGGCGATAAATTATAGGAGGAGAAAAGCGATGATCTCCGCGCTTCTGCCCGTGAGCACGGTCCGGCACAAGAGCGTCGATTTGGGGAGAGTTGGGGATGGCGGCGAAGTTTATGAAGGAGGGGAGGGGGACGGCGCGCCCGGCTTCGGTTACGGGCGGGGTCACCGCGGAAAAAGTTGCGGCTTACGCGCTGTCGCGATCTATAATGGATCGGAATTATTCTTTCACTCGGCGCTGGGAACCGGGACCCAGACGCGGGGTAATCGGCTTATAAACGTCCTAACTGGCCGGCGCTGACTAACTGCCTGGGTGAACTCGACGAGGAATTGTAATATGCATGCTATCGCGACAAAACCCGAAAAGAAGACAAATAAATAGGAAAGCACAATTGAAGTTTCGGTTACCGGACTTCAACTTCTCTTGTAAATAACCGGAAAAAAAGTTCCCTGTTTTATAATGAGTTTGAGTGTGTAACAACACGGAAAAAATAAGCTCGTCGGTCGACACCGGCAGACATTCGTTTGCCAATAGAGACTGAAAACGTTTCATTCACATTTACCCGAAGGGAGACCACAAATTGGTTATGGATGAGGTAAACAAAATTATGTTTATATTAAGTTAAAAACGTCAGTTGAAATGAAGTGGACGTACATTGCCCCTTGCGTGGCCGAGTTGACAGGGAACGGCACGCGGCTCTCATCGAGATGACCCGGGTTCGAATCCCGCTAGTTTATTTATTTATTTAGCATTGGTAGGTTCAATGGAAAGTGCAGGTGGATTCTCACGATTTATCGTGCGTTCTAGTTGAGAACCTTCCTTAGTCTAGATATGTAAAAAAAGTATTCTAGAGCGCTGCATTGCGTCAATCCGTCGCACCTGTTAGATCCTGCTGTCGCGTCGACATCGACGCCCGCCACGCCAATTATTCTATTTCTTTTTGGCATAAGATCGCCGCATTAAACATTTCGCTGTTTCAGTTTATTTCTTCCTCGTCGTCTCCTTATTCGTGACAATGTTTTCAATTTCCTCCCGGATCCGACGTGCAACCAGAAGTGTCCTATGACAAAACGAGGCGAGTGTTGTTAGTCACTCATCGAGTCGTGCATCGAATGGAAATGGCCGCTGAAAGCACTCACGAAAGCGGCACCTTTAATCTGTTCGTGCAATGACCGCGTCTCGGCAGCGTTCGGCGGAGCGTTCGCCGCGATTATTTCAGCCACGCTTCACACTACCTAAGGCAATTTCGTCCCGGAATTATACGTCGATAATCCGGTCCTGAGTGCCGACTTCCCACGGAATTGACATCTGGGTTTCACGGTTGCTAAACGTCCCAGGGGCGCGTTAAGGTTCGGTTCCTGATTTTGTTTTGTTGTTGTTGTCTTCGGCACTTGCTGGCAAGGGCATTAGATATACGAATGACGAGACAGGCTCTGCCGTGACTCCACGGTACTCTCTTCCAGTGCCCAATTACCACGGAGCTGCGTGTGACGTGCCCGCTAGCAAGGCGCATCAAAACATATTTAAATTTCTGGAGAAGCAAAAAAGCGGTGGTTAAAATTCTTGCTTTGGTCGACTGGCTTCTTTTTCCTCACTTTAAACCAGTGTTGTAGGCGTTACCGAAAAAAAAGTAACTAAATACGTTACTCGTTACTTGCAAATAAAAGTAACGCGTTACCGACCTACGTTACCTCAAAATAAAAGGAACGCGTTACCGTTACCGTTACTGATAAAAAGTAACGCACGTTACTGTTGCGTTACTTTTTATTCACGAACTAAAACATTTGCTGTTTCGACGTTTGATATGTGCGTAAGCGCCATAGCTAAAATATGTCCATGCGGAAACTTAATTACCCTCTCTTTTTTGGGGTTTCACCCGAATAGTTACAAGAAAAAACGCGGAAGTATATATGAACCTGATTTATAACATGTTGGCACGGAACTTAACAGAAGAACCGGCCTCCCTCATTAGCACAGAAATTAAGACCAGCCAAGATTGAAACTTTGAATATATTTTATTCACAACATGTCGAAGTACAGATAGTTGCTGTGAACAAGTTCCTCTGTTACCCGAAGCACACTCCGCTGTTGTACTTCAGCAACAGCTGAATTTCGAAATTTAATTTTTTTAAGTTCTAGGAAGTAAAGTAACGTAACGTAATTTCGTCACACGTTACTCAAACTGAGTAACGTAAATACGTTACCCGTTACTTCGTTGGAAAAGTAACGAGTACGTTACTACGTTACCAAAAAAAGTAACGCGTTACCGGTAACGCCGTTACTTGTAACGCGTTACCGTCAACACTGCTTTAAACAATTTCGCTTGATCTATGGCGGCCATTCACTTGGTGAGATAAAGGTGATCCTATTATTGCAATTTCCAGCATCAGTAGCAATCAAAACCGTGCCGATATAATTACAAGCAGAAAATGGCGATACCTCGCAGAGCAAGCGCATTAAAAAAATATAGAAAGGTGTCTTCAATTTAATAACACTGACATGTAAACTATATCTGAATAGCACTGTGCATTTTATGAAGGTGTCGCCTCACGTTATTAAAAATATACAAGGGGTTAAGAAAACATTTTAGTTGCTTGAATCAACGTTTTTTTTTTTGTTTTTTAAATTTTAGCCAACTTGTGATTATTTGAAAGACATCGCGTCAGTTCCCTGCCTTTGCCCTAGCAGACTACCCCATCTTTACAATACTGTTTTATTACAAAATAATTTTCAGTTTTATTTAGGGCATCGTGGCAGTGAACAATCTCTACTAAAACTTATATATTTTAAGGCCTCACCAATCCTATTCGGTCGAATTTAAAGAATGTTTCATTAACAATTATGCCAACTACTTTATAAAAAAAAAGAAACAGGTCTGATACAATGTCTTAATCATAAAAATATTAAATCTTACGAGATAAACAATTAAATTTAAAGTATTTGTATAGAAGACGTAAGAATACAAGACTCAATGCAATTTCATGAGTCGCCAAAAATACATGGTTAAGAACGTATATCAGGAGTGAATGAAAACAAATTGACTAGAAAACAGACTATACCACGCTGACCTATAAACTGCATGCAGTCCAGCAAACTGTCATAGCAAAACAAAACAAAACAAAAACTTTCGTATTAAGAAATACAACGTTCACACAATGAGCGGAGGAAACGTTACATGCGATGTTTCAGCAGAAGTTTCATTTTGTGGTTCCTGTGATGCTTAAAGGGGGGGGGGGGGGAGGGGGGGGGGGGGCTGCAATCTTATTTAAGCGCCTATCTTTTTTGCTGTTTCCACATCTCTTGTGGTTCGGGCAACCCAGCGGGCACGGAGAGAGTCACTAAATATCAGTGCGTCATAGTTTAACTGTTCGACGCGGAAAGCTCCTCCTCCTACGGGGACGCCCCGGGGTGCCGAACGCGCGCGACGTGTGACGAGTTCGTGACTTCGTCGGTCCCGGTCAGCCTGCCTTACAACTGGTCAGAGCCGCTAAGAACCTTTTTTTTTTTTTAGTCGATACACAAAATATAAGTGGCGCGAACCGTTTCAATTATTTATGAAAGTAAGTTTTGTTTCATATTTTAGAGGAGAAAAAAATGTCGTTTAGAAAGTACGGAAACAAGAAACACCGCATTATGACTCGTCGACATACCCGCCACCAAGCGGTCGAAGAGGCGGCGCAGGCCGGCGCAGGCGCCCCCGCGGATCCTAGCAGACGACGAACGACGCCGGCGACATATTCTATAAGAAGCGAAAGTACGAATTTGTCTCCTGTGGTCTCGAGCCACAGAAGACCCACCCGGAACTTGCCCGGAACTTGAGCGTCGTCGAGTTGGGGCCGAGAGGCTTTGCCAGCGCGCTCCGGGCGCTTACGAGGAGTGTCCTCGTAGGGTACTACTCCAGCTCCGCATTTATATCGAGTATTCGGAGGTCCAACTCCGACAGACCCGGTGAATTTATGTCGGCAAGCGCGGTGGAGGGCTGAAGCAAGCAACGAGCCGTTGACGGGCACGCGGCTGCAGGGGAAGCGACCATTAACGTAAGCCGCAGCCGATTGGCAAGTCGCTTCGCTTCTACCATTGGCTGCCCAAGCCAGGATCAGGGACGTCAATAAGAAGGATATTTTTCGCTTGTTTTTGTAACTTTAATTTGCCTATACCTTCTAAAATAAAGCGAATTTCGAGAAAATAGGAGTTTCATTAAGTTACTACGTTCAGTGCGCTCATGTTCGGTGCAAATTAACAGCCAGTCAAAAAGTCGTTGCAGAGCCTCTTTAAGCTTTCTCAATCGTTTGCAGGGCTCAGCTGATCGCAAAAAATGGCTCCTGGGGTTCTATGTTGGAAAGTGACGCGCGGGTATTTGAGGAACGTGCTTCTTGAAGCACCGTAGATAACTGTAACTTAAAATCAAATCTTCCACATCTACAGGTTCAAATAATTTATATTCGTGATGTTAAACGCGTTATACTTCTCCGCTAGAAGCACAACTAACCAAGCACTGGATGCAAGCAATTTATGTTACAAATTAATTTGGTAAGTCCTAATTATTCTTGTGACTTGTTTTTCATTGGCCCATCGGAAAAGCTGTGACGTGAGTGCTTTGACCAATATGTTTTATTGTTAATAATAATGTTCTACGCGTTCGCGCAGCTTTATTTGGGTATATGGTATTTCGGAAAGGACCTACATGAAAACATGCACTCTTGGGTTACACAACGATATGGTAGGCGCAACCAATAAAGCAATGAAACTTCTTTTTTTTTCTTTCAAGAATTAACAACGCTAGGGTATACGCCTTTAGCTTCCACAATACAGACTCAAAATAAGTCAGAGTTGCGAAGATTAGATAGAAAGAAACATGTACTTTCACTTCCCCCCTCAAAAAAAAAAAACACAAAACAAAACGTGACACGAAAGCATAAAAAGAAAAAAAAAAAAACTTACTCGCTCATTTGGTCATGGCTTCTTTCAGTCTTCATTTTTCATGAGCATAGCAGTCCGTACTTTTATTTACTTTATAGCTATATTGGATCTTCCTCTCGGAGCTGTTGAATTGTCTGATCACGTGCTTTAATTATCATGTTCTGCTTTCTCTTAAAGACACAAGTATGCAAAATAGTTTGTTCAACAAATGTTTTTTATGAAGTTACCTGCTCTTACTGTCGTGAAAAGTAACGCGCCAGTTTTAAAAAGATTACAGAACATTATGCTAATGAAAAATCGGTAGCAAGTAACCTTTTTAGGGGAATTAATTCTACTGTATGGTTCTAAATGGCCAGACCTTTCTCAATGCGAAAACTAATAGGGATCTTCAGACCAGCAATTTATGCTCGTGATAATGCGACATCTGTATTTTAATACTTGATTATTTAGTTATTTCGTATTCTTTGTGCAATTTTGCAGGACAGGCGCGGAGAATAATATGGTAAATGAAAACTAAATGAAACATGAAAACATAAATATAATTCAGTTGTCAACAAGAGGCATCTTAACTTAAAGATACGGGTATTTCAGTAAGTGAGGATTGCACAAAAGTTTTCAATTTGCAACAAAGAGGCTTTTGAAGTTCGCACGTGCACTAGGGAAGTCGTTTCAATCTTCGCGTCAATAAACTGAATGTCGATGAAAGCCGTTTTCTTTTTTCTTTTTTTTTTATTATGACACGAGTTAAATTGATGAGGCCTCGACCTAACTAATATCTTAAAACTGCCACGGGAAAATTAAAGCAAAAGAGAGACAAACAAGTGAGTAGTCTTTCTACTTTTCCCCAGATACCCTTTAGTATTTTTCATTAATATAAGATATTTTATCAGTAACCGCGACGAGTTCTCTTAGCTCATCATAGACACATCATCGAGTGATATTGTGGCTCTGATTGGAACATGGTTATCAAGTGTAGTCCGTTATCTTTTTTATCGTGCTTAAACATACAAGTTGTATCCTTGCGACTGAGTAGATAGGCTTTGGGGTGGGGTTTTATCACACTGAATGATGCCTTCAATGTTATCGCGTAAATATTGCTACTCTACTGGAACTCGCTTGCGTGCGTTTTCAATATGTTTATAAGAATATTATTTTGGGCGTCTGCTACAGTTCTCCCAGTGCCTCTGTAAGTTTTATTTCCGACTTGCACGATAATTTGAACGCCATTTGTTCTAGGTTTCCTCTGGTACCCATGTATTTACTTGGTAATTTTAACTTAGCCCTTAGTCGGGAGAATTTCCTACTAGTTCTTCTGACTCTTCCGATTATCAAGATTTCCTCAAATTTTGTACTGATTTTTCTTTCACACAGTTTGTTACCGAACCCACCAGGAGTTTTGGTACAACTGCCAACGTGTTACATATCATACCACTAACTCCAACCTTTCTTCCTCAATAACCTATTTACCAATGTATTAGTGATCATTCCATTTTGCAGTTACTCTTGTATAATTCAATGTGTACTTCGAACAAAGCCACAAAGCCTTTTTTATACAACAGAAGAACAAATTTTGATGCGATAAATAATGAGTTTGCTGGCTTCCTTAATGACTTTTTGCTTGCTTTTCAGGTCGTTTTGTTGAGACTAACCGGAATTTGTTTAAGCACATAGATAAACTCTATAATTACACTATTCACTTCGTGCAGGACTAGTATTTCTAACCTGTCGTCTTCTTGGTTTAATGTCAAACTCAAACGTCTTTCTACAAACACGAAACGTCTTTTCCGCGCTACGAACTTGTCTGGTTTCGATGAGCATGGGAACCTTATAAAACAGTCCTAAATTCTTAGAAAGTGGCCATCGACAAGGTCAAGCCGTTTTTGTTTTGTTTTTCTTATGTAACGATACCTTTTATGCTACCTAATAGTGCTAAGCGATTTTGGAGTTTGGTAAGCGGGTCAAAGAAAACTGATCTTCTGCTTACTGGGGTTCATGGTGTCGACATTCCGAAAGACCAATATGCCTTTGTTTTAAGTTAGATATATTTGTTGAGGCGTTCTCTAGTGACTTTGGTTTATCGTTTCCAACATATCCATATTATGCTTTTTTTCACACGTGGATCCGGTTATATTCGATTATGAAGAATTACTAAACTTATTGATAATTTGAAAATATCTAAATCTTACGGTGTTAACCATATTACTTCTAAATTGTACTAAAACTTGTAGGGGGGGGGGGGGGGGGGGAGTCGCGGCGGGCTGCCGCCCCGGGTGCCGCTGACCCTCGTGACGCCACTGCTTGTATCATCAATTTTCTTTCTTAGTTTCTTTCTACAAAAGATAAGAAACTAGAGAAGGTGGTATCGCTTCACAAATCGGGTGACATAGTCCCCTTAACTGTCGGCCCATTTCCTTAATTAGTACGCCTTGTGCACTTGTAGAGCACGTCATTTACTCTCTCGGCGTTAATTTTTTTAGATTCAAATTCTTACTTTTCACCATCACAACATGGATTTCGTGAATCACTCTCCTACAAAACTCAACTTCTTACTTCCACTGATAACTTACTTTCCATTCTTGACCGTTGATCCCGGGTTGACTGCCTCATGCTTGAGTTTTGCAAAGCGATCGTCAAAGTTACTCACAAACTCCTATTTTTTTAACTGAGATGTTGTGTCATGACCTAAATGTTTTCTAACTGATCGCTCGCGGTTTGTTACTACCAATGAAACTTAATCTTCTCTCAGGACTGTTACTTCTGGTGCTCCCCAAGAGTCCGTTTAGGGCCCTTTTTATTTCTTATTTATATTGATGACCTACCAATGTATTTTCATCCATTTGTTTATTCGCCAACAACTGTGTAATCTACCGTGAAATTACTAACAAATCTGGTACTGCACCTCGTCAATGTGATCTTTGTGCGGTATCCAAATGGTGTAACGTGTGGCAAACGTCCCTTCATACTAAACATGTAAAACTGTTAGGGTATCTCGTGAAAACACGTGCCCATCATCGTACTCAATTTGTAACACTCCTCTGAAGTTTGTGTCTCCTAATAAATATAGTGGTGTACACATACTTCTAAAATTGCAAGGAAAGCTCATACTGATCACATTATCGTTAATACTAATTGTATGCTTGGGTACCTAAAAAAAGAGACTTCTCTTCATTTTGTACGGTCCTTAGAACTAATTTTATACAAAGCACTAGTTCACTGAAAACTCGAGTACGCCGCAGCAATCTGGGATCCCTGTGAAACAACGCTCGTTAATAACATCAAAGCTATGTAAAATCGTTCAGTACATTTCATATTCTGCGACTATCATCGAACGACTAGTGTCTCATCGATGAAAACCACACTATCACTACCTCTTCTTCCACTACGCCGAAAAATACCACGTCTATGTCTCTTTTACAACATTTATCATTCTAACGCCTCGCTGAAGGACACACCATTTCTCAACCCCTTTTTTTATTTCGCAGCTCGTCGATCATCACTTCTAAGTAGACATACCTCACCGCAAGACCTCATCGTACATTTACTCCTTCTTTCCAAGAACGTCCTCTGATTATTTATTTATTTAGAGTTCCATTTGCTAATAATTTCTGATAAAACATATTAGGCTGAACTCTTTTTTTTTTTTTACTTTCCAGCACTAGTGGATTGTTGGTCTTTGTTATTTTTTTATTGTGTGTGTGTTCTTGGTAATGTTGTAGTTTTTACACACAGCACTCTGTATTACTTTCTGGGCCGTGAGGGTATTGAAATAAAAAATAAATAAATATAAAGGAGCGCCGCTAGCCCTGCCCACAACTACGCTTCGAAGAATACCGTTCTCGTTTCAGCGAGTACATCGGCGACACAAGTAACGACGCGACTGAAACGACTACGTCACTCTTCTAAGCGCGATTCTGGGTAGGGCTTGTAGCGTTTTTTTATTGCGAAAGTATTAACTGTCCCATAGAGCGAGCCGACGTCATCCGCTTCGAAGCCGCGCCAAACGGCACCTTAAATCCTTTCTCCAAGTGAAGCCAGCTCCCAGCCATGAGACCACGCGAAAAGCCTTGCAAAACGGCACCTAGTTTCCCGATCCCAAAGGAGCAAACTAAAGCTGATGGATTTCGGCTTTTTTTAGCAATCTTTAAATCGTGCAAAACGCATGAAAATCGATGTTAATATCTAAAAAATCTTCGTATGTTCACAAATCAATTAAAAATTGGTCTCGCCTCCTATAGTAAATGTCGGCAATACTGCAGCTGCAACAAAAAATCTAAAACCAGTGTTGGTGGTAATGCGTTGCAAGTAACGGCGTTACCGGTAACGCGTTACTTTTTTCGGTAACGTAGTAATGTACTCGTTTCATTTTTGAAAACAGTAATGGGTAACGTACTTACGTTACTCATTTCATGCAACGTATAACGTAGTTACGTTACCCGTTACTTCTCTTCACAAAAATTACAAATTTGATTTTTTTTCGTGTTTTTGTCGCCAAGCCTCGTGAAGTTTAAAGGATTCTTGCGTTTTCTTTGCGTTTTTTCGAGTGAGTATTTAGGTGAAACGGTAAAAAAGATAAAGTTAGTATGTTCAGTTTCTGCATGAACGTAATGTTTCTTGAAATATGGCGCTTATGCATAACTGTACAGTGAAAAGAGTAAAACGCGTTAATTTATCATTTAAAAAAGTAACGCAAAAGTAACGTGCGTCCTTTTTTATCGGTAAAAATAATGATAACGCGTTACTTTTATTTTCAAGTAACGAGTAACGTGTTTCGTTACGTTTTTTTCGGTAACGCCTACAACACAGCAGTCTAAAAGCAATTACTAAAAAGTTAATTCACAGATTTTAGTTCATTAGTCGACTTACCTCGTCGATTATCCCCTCGTCTAATGTCCGCGGAACCCCATAAATACATGGTGAAGTAACGTCTTTAAAAAAATATGTTCGAATTAAAATCAAACACCCTGTACTGTCGAGACCGGTTATAACGAAGTCAAGGGGAATCGGAAATAAGTCAACGCGAATCGGAAATCGCTTCGCTAGATCCGCTATTTTGTTATAACCAACTTCGGTTAACGAAATGAAAAAAGAAAATGGGCAATCGTGATCGCTTCGCTGTAGCCGCTATTTCGTTATAACCGACTTCGTTATAACCAGTCTTGACATATATCGTAAGCAAACAGACGAAGCGTATGAATGAAAGCTGCGTGGTCTGTGTTGTCCATTCGTATATGTTTATCTACGATTGTCTACCTGCAGCGTGTAACAAATTACTAGCAGAAACTTTTTTTCTGGGGTGGGGCAGGGGTGGGGGGCGGGGGCGTGTATCCGAAGTTCTTGCTAGTTTAGAAAATTCTGTGTGTGCGTGACTTCGTCTTGGGGTGTTGGGGGTAGGGTGTTGACGTTTCGGCTTGAGTCAGGCCTTGTCTCAGACGGAAACGTCGACCAATATGTGATAAATTTCCACTAAATTCTTCGAAGTACGTTTACTCTTATATATATATATATATATATATATATATATATATATATATATATATATATATATATATATATATATACTGTAAACGACTTAGTTTTCGCGAGGACCTAATTTTCGCGAATCGCCTACAATTCGCGAAAAATAGGTCTCGCGAACAATTCCAGTAAAATTTAACATTGGAATCTATATTGAGATCCCACCGCGTCGCGAAAATTAAAAACCCGCGAATTATTTCAAAACTTCAGCTCTGACTTAAACCGCAAAATATTGAGCTCGTAAAAAAAAAAAAAAAAAAAGTCGTTTACAGCGTATACATCACGGACATTTTTCACCATCGTGCGTGGTCTCCGAGGAGGAAATAAACGAAAATATGCAGAAGAATCCTGCTCCCCAGTGGCTGAGACGCGCAACACACGTACGCCCTACTTCCCTCCATTTTACGGGGGAGGCGAGGAGGTGACTTCGCGCCGCGACCACCGGGGAGCAGGACCGCGGCAGCAAAGATGCGCTCCGATAAGAAACCGAAATCTAGAAACGCGTTCAAATGGAGCGTTTTTACAGAACGCCGTAAAGTGCTGCCCCGGCATTACATCCCTCTAAAAAGATTTGATTTAGTGGTTTTCGAATATGGTCAGCAAGTTTCTAATTGGAACTATATGTATATTTGCACCAATTAAAAAGTTAATTGACAAATTTTACTTCATTAGCCGACTGATAGTTGCGACTATCTTCCTACTATGTTCCCCTTGCCGTATAACTCTCCCGCAAAAACCGCATAGGTGTAGCTTTCACGGCTTTTTTTGAACAAATCTGAAAGACTAAAAAACAAACACCGTGTCTATATATATATATATATAGACATAAACGAACATGTGCAGATGAATGAAACGTACTTAATCCAATGAATCAAATAAAAGTATATATATATATATATATATATATATTTATATATATATATATATATATATATTATGAGTTTATACATAATTATTTAACTAACACGATGAACCTTCCAAGTCACTCTGTGTAATTTTTGCGACAAATTAAAAATGATATTTCTAATTGTCCCTTTTATTTAAAGTATGAACTAGGTAATATCGTATAAACAGCAGTAAATGCGACTTTGAGGAAATGAACGAAAAAGTGCAATAAAAATGTTAAATTGTTGTAACGGCACTGTGTAGAGGGGGGGGGGGGAGTTTGTGTAAGCAGTGTCTAGTGCTCAACTGGAACATTACGGGGTGATTGCGTTCATCTTTATAAGGCGATAAAATATATTTTTTGTTAAACATTTAAGAATTGTGCATAAAACTCTACAACGTTGTTTTTTTCGCACTGTCAACGCAGAGTTTGATTTTAACAAGTTATTGCTTATGTATCAACCATAAACAACAAAATAAAGAACTGAGCTCAGACACACCTTAAATCCTTTCTCAAGTGAAGCCAGCTCCCAGCCATGAGACCACGCGAAAAGCCTTGCAAAACGGCACCTAGTTTCCCGATCCCAAAGGAGCAAACTAAAGCTGATGGATTTCGGCTTTTTTTTAGCAATCTTTAAATCGTGCAAAACGCATGAAAATCGATGTTAATATCTAAAAAATCTTCGTATGTTCACAAATCAATTAAAAATTGGTCTCGCCTCCTATAGTAAATGTCGGCAATACTGCAGCTGCAACAAAAAATCTAAAACCAGTGTTGGTGGTAATGCGTTGCAAGTAACGGCGTTACCGGTAACGCGTTACTTTTTTCGGTAACGTAGTAATGTACTCGTTTCATTTTTGAAAACAGTAATGGGTAACGTACTTACGTTACTCATTTCATGCAACGTATAACGTAGTTACGTTAACCGTTACTTCTCTTCACAAAAATTACAAATTTGATTTTTTTTTTTCGTGTTTTTGTCGCCAAGCCACGTGAAGTTTAAAGGATTCTTGCGTTTTCTTTGCGTTTTTTCGAGTGACTATTAAGGTGAAACGGTAAAAAAGATAAAGTTAGTATGTTCAGTTTCTGCATGAACGTAATGTTTCTTGAAATATGGCGCTTATGCATAACTGTACAGTGAAAAGAGTAAAACGCGTTAATTTATCATTTAAAAAAGTAACGCAAAAGTAACGTGCGTTTTTTTTATCGGTAACAATAATGATAACGCGTTACTTTTATTTTCAAGTAACGAGTAACGTGTTTCGTTACGTTTTTTCGGTAACGCCTACAACACAGCAGTCTAAAAGCAATTACTAAAAAGTTAATTCACAGATTTTAGTTCATTAGTCGACTTACCTCGTCGATTATCCCCTCGTCTAATGTCCGCGGAACCCCATAAATACATGGTGAAGTAACGTCTTTAAAAAAATATGTTCGAATTAAAATCAAACACCCTGTACTGTCGAGACCGGTTATAACGAAGTCAAGGGGAATCGGAAATAAGTCAACGCGAATCGGAAATCGCTTCGTTAGATCCGCTATTTTGATATAACCAACTTCGGTTAACAAAATGAAAAAAGAAAATGGGCAATCGTGATCGCTTCGCTGTAGCCGCTATTTCGTTATAACCGACTTCGTTATAACCAGTCTCGACATATATCGTAAACAAACAGACGAAGCGTATGAATGAAAGCTGCGTGGTCTGTGTTGTCCATTCGTATATGTTTATCTACGATTGTCTACCTGCAGCGTGTAACAAATTACTAGCAGAAACTTTTTTTCTGGGGTGGGGCAGGGGTGGGGGGCGGGGGCGTGTATGCGAAGTTCTTGCTAGTGTAGAAAATTCTGTGTGTGCGTGACTTCGTCTTGGGGTGTTGGGGGTAGGGTGTTGACGTTTCGGCTTGAGTCAGGCCTTGTCTCAGACGGAAACGTCGACCAATATGTGATAAATTTCCACTAATTCTTCGAAGTACGTTTACTCTTATATTTATATAATATATATATCTATATCTAATAGTTTTCGCGAGGACCTAATTTTCGCGAATCGCCTACAATTCGCGAAAAATAGGTCTCGCGAACAATTCCAGTAAAATTTAACATTGGAATCTATATTGAGATCCCACCGCGTCGCGAAAATTAAAAACCCGCGAATTATTTCAAAACTTCAGCTCTGACTTAAACCGCAAAATATTGAGCTCGTAAAAAAAAAAAAAAAGTCGTTTACAGCGTATACATCACGGACATTTTTCACCATCGTGCGTGGTCTCCGAGGAGGAAATAAACGAAAATATGCAGAAGAATCCTGCTCCCCAGTGGCTGAGACGCGCAACACACGTACGCCCTACTTCCCTCCATTTTACGGGGGAGGCGAGGAGGTGACTTCGCGCCGCGACCACCGGGGAGCAGAACCGCGGCAGCAAAGATGCGCTCCGATAAGAAACCGAAATCTAGAAACGCGTTCAAATGGAGCGTTTTTACAGAACGCCGTAAAGGGCTGCCCCGGCATTACATCCCTCTAAAAAGATTTGATTTAGTGGTTTTCGAATATGGTCAGCAAGTTTCTAATTGGAACTATATGTATATTTGCACCAATTAGAAAGTTAATTGACAAATTTTACTTCATTAGCCGACTGATAGTTGCGACTATCTTCCTACTATGTTCCCCTTGCCGTATAACTCTCCCGCACAAACCGCATAGGTGTAGCTTTCACGGCTTTTTTTGAACAAATCTGAAAGACTAAAAAACAAACACCGTGTCTATATATATATATATATAGACATAAACGAACATGTGCAGATGAATGAAACGTACTTAATCCAATGAATCAAATAAAAGTATATATATATATATATATATATTATATATATATATATATATATATATATTATGAGTTTATACATAATTATTTAACTAACACGATGAACCTTCCAAGTCACTCTGTGTAATTTTTGCGACAAATTAAAAATGATATTTCTAATTGTCCCTTTTATTTAAAGTATGAACTAGGTAATATCGTATAAACAGCAGCTAAATGCGACTTTGAGGAAATGAACGAAAAAGTGCAATAAAATGTTAAATTGTTGTAACGGCACTGTGTAGAGTGGGGGGGGGGGGGAGTTTGTGTAAGCAGTGTCTAGTGCTCAACTGGAACATTACGGGGTGATTGCGTTCATCTTTATAAGGCGATAAAATATATTTTTTGTTAAACATTTAAGAATTGTGCATAAAACTCTACAACGTTGTTTTTTTCGCACTGTCAACGCAGAGTTTGATTTTAACAAGTTATTGCTTATGTATCAACCATAAACAACAAAATAAAGAACTGAGCTCAGACACACCTCTATCGTCCATTTTCAATAGTGCATAGGCTTGTGGTGTTCGTGCTCATACCGAAAAGGAAGACTGAACAAAATTTACTCATTAAATTCAAAGTATGCCCGAAAAGCATAATCTCAGAGAGTGAGCCCATGAGTGAGCATTCCAAATCGTCTTCACGGCTCGTGCGCTTTGCTCCAAGTCATTGCTATGTGTCAGATCAAGGGGAAAAATGTTTTTGGCCGCAGCGAGCATGAGTTTTGAAACTCGTAATAAATTGCTGCATTATTAGAATAAAAAAAAGAAAACACGTGCTTGCTTTTGCGCAGCGAGGCTACTGGCATGCATTTGGTTTTGCACGGAGCTTTCTCTCTGACTGCCCCTCACACTGGTGGGGATTCGCAACATTTCCTGCCATTCTTCCTTTTAGAGCAGTAAACGCCTGAGCGATTTTATTTGCACTGTTACGCTTATCGAAGAAATTCACTGAAGCAATGATGAAAAAAAATATGTCAACGTCATGCTGGACCGAGCAGGTAAAAAATGCGGTCCTAAAGAAAATGCTTGCTGTCGCTTTAAGTTTATAGATAAAATATAGAATTATAGAGGACCAAAAAAGTACGCTAAAGAAAGCCGATGCGAAGTGGTAATACTTTTTTCGACACCCTGTGCTCTCCGGTTGAGAAAAAAAAGTCTACTTGTTTCAGGAAGCAGGTAGGACTGTCTTTTGAAAGAATTGCCATAAAAATGACGGTCTGGGCGAATATATCGCAAAGTCCTCGTGAACAAATTTAGAGTTACTGGAATGACTATGGCGTCTTTCAAAACGCTAGACCGCAAAAGCATCATAAAATTGAGCAACACCTCATGCCACTTTTCAAACCATGGTGCAATCGGGCATAAAACAAAACAACCTCAATGTCTTCATGCCTTTTTTTTTTTTTTACGTGTAGTAAAATATGTTAGGCGAAATAGGTAATAGAGTGGTAAATCTTTCTTCGTGAAGTTTTCCAGCGACAACTGCATAAAATGCAATACATTGGGAAATGTCCATGCTCATTCATTCTATATATATATAATTTTGATTTTCAGAACTACTTAGAGTTTTATAACGCATATATAAAATTGCTCAACGCCCAAAAAGTTGACAGGTAGGTTTTTGTTTTTGAAAGATCGACCGAGCGTACAAATGAGATACTGGTCATACGGACACGGTGATATATATGGGTGATTTCATCTCAAATCGTGCTGGCAAAAAGGGTCAAATTTTTAATTTCGCTGAAAAAAATATATGTTATGGCGTCGTCTCTAAAAACGCAGTCGCCACAAACCGCAAGTTCGTCGGATTTTTTGTTCTCGACTTACGCATTTTAAAAGAGGCCGCGGCGGAAAGTAGTGTTTTTCACATCCGTCATGGGTCGGATGTTTCGCTCGATCTCCCGCCGTGGATTTTTTGTCCACATTATATTAACTTTTTTCAAGCACTCTGTGAGCACAGTTAAAAGGCTCTAACGCCATGAAAGAAGTTTAGGCGCTTTGCTTTTTTTCTGTAAAAATGTCAAAAACGCCCCCTCGTTTAATTGTTGATAACATTTGACAATTAAATACTGGCGATCTACTTAGGGTTACGTCAATATTTTTTATGTCTATGAAGAGCCCAAAACACGCTCTTTATATATATTATAAAATCACACAGTTGTGTAAAGTTCCCTTTGCGGTACGTTTACGTTAATGTTATGCTAAAACCAAAAAGTACCGATTTTGAAATCGATTTTCTAAAAACAAACATTTCTTATACTTTTATTTTTCGTTACAATGTAGGTATGATAGTTGTCTACTCGAAAAGCAAGTCGAGAAAGTGTGTATTTTGTTTGTATGTTCTATATTGAAGCCTCAATATCGGAAAAAAAGACGTCTTCGTTTTGCAAGACCTCAGTCAGATATAGCGACCCGTGCGTTTCTATGAAATGTGAAAAAGCTTTCTTGAATTTCTGTATGCGTTTTGTAATCAATTATAAACGCAATTTGTGGTATTGAATAGTTATTTATGTTTTGATAAGAGCGGGAAACCACGAGCAACATATCTAATCAAATCAGCAGGCCTAGTAGACCTTCCAATATCGAAGAGGCACAGATGTTGTATCATTTCGATTTATAAAACTTTACTGTAACCTAGCATGACTAGCTATTAGCTGTCATATTACTAAAACATAGAAAGTCACCGAATCACTGATATATTATATACAATTCTTTCCGGAACCAAACGGTAGGGTTTGTTCATCGCACATCGCAGAGATCACCAGGGAATGGCCTTTCACTTCCGTAATACAGAAAATGAAGACACAGAAACGGTCCGAAACACACGGAGAGATTATCACGGAGAGGGGTAGGGAATAAAAATAAATAAATAAGAATAAAATTATCCAACTCCGATCGTAACGAAAATTACGTTAAAAAAATAATAAAAGATTTAAGTTCGAGTGGTGGCAAGCAGGGGCGGATTTAGAGGGGGGGTCCGGATGTCCTGACCCCCCTCTTGATTTCTGCATGTGTAAAATTTAGGGCGTGAAACGAGGGAGAGTGGGAGGGGGTTCCTAAACAACTGGTACGCTGACCAACACCTGACCCCCCCCTCAGGAAATTCCTGCATCCGCCCCTGGATAGGTCCACGCCTGGTGGAAAGTCAGACAAAGAAGTCGGCGACACGTAAAGGTAAAACAATAAACAAAAATTTAATCAAGATGGAAAAACTCAGCCGCACACGACGAGAACAAAAACCAACTCCTCCGGGCATTCCCTAAACGGGACGCAACCAAATGCGTGCGAACACGCTCTCGACAGCACCGTCATGCCGCTACGCCATGACGAAATAAACCCAAGTACAATACTAACAAACAGTCAGTAAGAAAACATTGAAAAAAAAAAAACGCTCAGCGGAACCGCACCCAAGAAACAAAGTTCAGCGGGTGAAGAAACACAAAGAAAATTTAAAAAAAAGTCTGAACTGACCGTTGCCGAGTCCAGCCCCACGACACTGAAGCCTGGCAGGATGACGGCGTCCAGGTGATGCTCGAATCTATTCTTCACTCTGTTCCGCACAGCCACGACGGCTGTGCAAAACAGTGGCTGTGCGGAACAGAGTGAAGAACAGATTGGAGCAACGATGGCGGCGAGAACGTAACCGAGACGTACACCATGCATCGAGCTTCAAATCGGGAGAGGAGCTTTCGAGGTAGTTAACTGTAGTTACTCAAACTTCTTCTTTCCCCTTCCCTTTTCCGGAAGAACACGTCAGCCGGCGCTAACTTTTCATCTCGGGAGAAGACCACTCTTCACAAACGGTTAAGCGCCGTTCACATATATGCGACCGAGTACGACCGAGAGAGACCAGACCGGTTTTTAAGCCTCTTGCGACGTCTTAGGACCGGATGCGCTGCGGCGGAGCGCTGCGGCGGAAATATATATATATATATATATATATATATATATATATATATATATATATATATATATATGAAGAAAGGTAAATATAAAAAAACAATGAACCGGGAAAAGTTCATAAGTCAAAGATGCGTACTGTCGGAGTTATTAATTCGAAGTTTACTACAACGTTTCGAGCGGGGACCGCTGCGGTCTCCGCTCGAAACGTTGTAATAAACTTCGAATTAGTTACTCCGACAGTACGCATCTTTGACTTATATATATATTTATATATATATATATATATATTTGTCCGTCCTGTCGCCTTGGTTTCTGATGCACCGACTTACTTCTTCCGCCTTTCCGGAAAGATCTATCGAACCAAGATATGCCCTTACAGGAAATGGTATTGTGTGGCGATCAAGGTAAAAGCCGGAAATGCTTCGAGTCCTGGCAGGTCCTTCCTCAGTCCCTGATAAACCTCAATGAACTTCGCTTTTTGTGAACGGTATAGAACCGTTACGTAAAGAAAATGAAGGCTGAAAAAAATATTTAGGATGTGAAACGTTTCTACTAAATAAATATCTCGATCAATGGTTTGGTACTATAGAAATAAAAAGGCAAACCACTTTATTAAATTGCATAAAAAAAGTAGTTATTCCATGTAAAATCAGTTTTGGGACATATGGTTGGCGTGAAGCCAACGACGCCTGGTGTCATAATTAGTTGAATATTTGTTAAAATATTCGTTCGTGGCGTATTAAAGGATCGAGTGAGAAGAAAAAAAAAAGGAATAAAAAAGACAGAACAGTGTGACACCAATTAGAAGATCTATATTAAATATCGAGGGAAAACGAAATTATTGTTCCTTAGGAAATGTCAAGGCCCTCTGGTTCCACCGTAATAAATTTATAAATAAATTATGATTCCTTATTTTCCTGGTCTCTGGTGATTCTAAAAACACTTCTAATTATAATAAAACTAAAATGAGAAACTCCATTAAGAGTTAAAGTGACGAGAAATTTGCCCTGGAACAAGTGTACGAATGTGTCTTTTATGTAGATTCATACGTTTTCGTACACGTGTTCCAATTTCTCCTATATATTTAATTGGGCATTTTTTACATTGAACCAAATAAATGACATTTTATTAATTACAATTCAACGGCACATTTATTTTCTAAATAAAGTTGTTGACTGTACTACAAATGGAGTCAGCAAGCAATATATCTTTGTAAAAATTAGAGCTATTATTATTACATCTTACGCAACCGAGGGGGACCGTCCTACCTCCGATGGAGTTTCTAGATTCTCTAAACATATCCATACAATTATTTGGTCGTTTAACAGCGAGATCAGGCAGCTTTCGAACTATAATTTTTAAAGTTTTGTCCAAGTGTAAAAACAATTCATATGGCGTCAAATTATATTATTAATATTTGGCAACTCTGACTAATATGGTAAAATGGGTCGTAATTTATAATTATTTTTCTTTGGTTTCTGTATTAAACTACCTACTCGAGGGATAGCACGGCTTTTCAATATTGAAGGATTTACTAACTGTATGGAATATCCATGATGAATAAAAATTTCCCGTAGTGTTCTCGCTGTTTCTCCAAAGACATCGTCCACTGAACATAAACGTCTTAATCTTAGCATTTTGCTGTACTGTATGCCTGTTTTTGCTTTGTACAGGTTGATAACTTTTTTAATGTAAGAACTGACGTCTATCTGTAGCTTTCTATGTAAAGTCGTTTTTAAATAATTTTCGACAACCCTCAGTTTAGCATCCAGAAAGTATATTTCTGTGTCAGAGCACTTTTATGTATATTTAATGTGTGGGTGTAAACTCTTTGCGAAATTATTAAATTTCGGAAGATTTTTCTCTCCATTATTTTTCTCCATCTCGCCGGAACAACCGCGAGGACCATCCAGAAGACAGGGCGAACCTCGCCGCACTTAGTGACACAGTAGAGAATGTTATCTTCACGGACATGGCGTAGTACGCCGAGACTAAGCGGGCCACCCTCGCCTACGTTCACGACCAGCACAGGCACGCCTAGATCCTCCAATTCAACGACGAACTTAGCGTGAGCGGCCTCGAGCTGGAAGCCATACATCTAGCTCTCTTCAAACTTCTCCAAACCTCGGTTGGAGCAGGATCACCCACCCGCATCACCATCTACACGGATTGTCGAGAAACGCTCACCAGGCTAGGAAAGACACCCGAAACAGGAACGCTCTGTCATAGGATCAAGAGCTTCTGCGCCTAACTCCTCACCACCAAAAAACAATGATGTACGAATCCACTGGGTACCGTGACATGAGGCCGCGCACGTGTGTGCGAGCGAGCAAGACGCCATCAGCTCGGACCCGAACATTCCAGTCTCCTTCGCGCCATCGGACCCCGACCGTGTCCAGCAGAAGTCTGCTGCCCGCCAAGCGGACCGGCGTTGACTGTTCGAGGAACCCCTCGTCAACCCTTCGCCCCTACATCAAGGACTTCCCCGAGGCGCGCAGGTCCTCATTCACAAGGCTCACACAGGAGCGGCCTGTACCGAGGACTTCCAAGCCAAATGGAGAATCTACACTCCTAAGAGAAGCCAACCACCCGGCCAAGACAACAAGGACGACGAAGAGGATCAGGCCTCCTCACACCACCGGTGTCCTGCTCCACGTGGAACACAGGCGCCAGGCCGAAGATCCACCACCTACTATGGGAGGGCATTGGCCTGAAGCATGTCCGCGCCGGGGAACGATTTTTGGGACGTCGCAAGGGGATGGGCGTGGTTTAGTAACTGTCACGTGACCTGTGACGTAATTTGTTATACTAAAGCTTACTTTTACTCGAAGGTTTAAGTACATAACATTCTCATTTTTAACAACTGCTGTGAAAATATTAGCAAAGATTGTAGTACTGTTAAATTTAGTTTACTTATAACCACTTTGTTGCGATTTTTCTTTCTTTCCTTGAAAGTACGAATCTTTAAGTCAAATTAAAAATAACCACTTAATAGTTGAAAGGAGAAATTTGTAGTCCATATTAAAATATATAAATATATATATACTGTAAACGACTTAATTTTCGCGGGCTCAAATTTTCGCGAATCGGGCCAAAGGTGAAAATTTGAAATTATTCGCGGGTTCTAATTTTCGCGAATCGAGTGTAGCTTTCGTAGCGTTCACATATTGCCCGAATCGTTCGCGGGACATATTTTTCGCGAATTAAAGGCGATTCGCGAAAGTCGCGAAAATTAGGTCCTCGCGAAAATTTAGTCGTTTACAGTATGTATATTGGTCATGTCCTTTTTTTTTTTTTTTGCCGATTCGTAATTTCCATGACGCAAAATACAGCGAAGGCTATATACTATGTAAAAGCACCAAATTTCCGGAGAGCGAAGGGTGCTTTATGTTGGCTAAGCGAATTGAGAAGTTCGAAAGTAGAAGCTTTCACACACAAAGCCCCGACCCAAATTTAGACATCAACTACGAAGACAGAAGGGGCTTTATTACTCTAACTTAATAAAGTTCTTTTCTTATAGGCCCGTAAATAATCAAGTTACGCGTCGTTTCCAGTCCACCGATTTCCAAGATGTAAACTTGCTACACGCTGTTGCTTAAAAAACAGGCAGGAAGAAACATCAGATGCATCGAAGTTCGGCATAAAATATGTCCCTCCTTTTCTTTTGCGGCTAAACAAAAGTCTACAGATAAAGTTATGTTAGCCGTCATCCTATTGATGTGCGGAGATAAAGAGCAGCGCGCTCTCAATGTTCGCAGAGCGTTCGGCCTTGGAGCTGCTCGTTTACTGCGCTTCCAGAATAAAACCTAGCGGGAAGCAGTCTGTTATGCACGTGCGTTATTATATTCGGCAGTAAGTTCACCGCGATATAAAGCACGATCCTTTCTTAAATCTTTAGTTTGAAACCTGATAGTGAATGTGCCGTCTCACGCGTTTAATCCACTGAAAGGCCCTATGCCGGAATATGTGTTGTTGGTGTTATTTATTTGTCTACGTAATTATTCCATTCGACTTTTTCTTGTGTTTTTATGCGTGCTCATGCATATGAAAAAAAAAAAAAAACGCTAAACTTTAAATGCCCTGGCATTCGTCAGACTCAAAGTTTACTTTCGAAATAAACGTTGGCTGAAACAAACACTCGAGTGAACGTATTTGAAGCAAAAATCGCTGTTTCTATTTTTAATATGTTTCTTTATTTTTCCTTTCTTTATTTTTCTTTTTTTAATTTTTTTTTTTTTTTTTTTGGGGGGGGGGGGGGGTGGGAGCAAGATGAAGTGTAAGGGCTAGGATTATAACTGGGTAAACGATATTGTTGGTTTGAAAGAATCGTATCTTATCCGTGTTGAAGTATTTTTTCATAGTAGTTGTATTAGTCCCTGTTCTCGATTGAACAATCACGCCACAGGTTCGCTATTTTGTTTTTATTAATTATTAGTGAAAAATGGTTGAATCCTGATATAGTTAAAAGAAAAACGGCAAGCGCACGTAAAATCGGAGAAGAGCCGCTAACTTTTATGAACGATAGAACATTATCCAGCTCAACTTTATTTTTTCAATTTCCTAAACCGTCATTTGGGTATTTAGAAAGGAATGTTCCACCCGCCTGCACAGTAATGTCGGGAAAAACAAATAACAACGTATTCCAAATAAAGTAGGATTTCTTTCTCTTTTTTTGCATGCGTGTCATTTTTATGGTTTCTAGTTTTGGGCTTTGCAGCTCTTCAGAAGTGTCACCTTAAAGGGCAACTCCGCTTCATTTTTGGTTTTGAAAACACAATGCAGTCCTCTTCAGTATCGCCTAGGAAGACCACACGTCAAATATTACGACGCAGTTCTGTCTAAATGTTTCTTAAACGGTCCGGCAAACTTTGCAACTCGCCAAGTTGCCGAAATCGGCTGACTCGAGCGGGCGAATTCAGGCGCAACCAACAGCGCAGTCAAGGCTACGGCATGGGCGGAGCCAACATTGAGCTAAACGTCATCTTCATGGCCCCCTTTTGCATGTTTTTACCTTTCCGATCGAGCGTAGCGCATGACGTCAGCAACGTTGCCTCTCTGCGCTCAGCGGTGTCCACGTGATTGGCGTACGCGCCTGCGCAGCGCGCTTCTTGGGAGCAGACCGGCCGCCCGCCGTGGTCCCGCCGTTACCGCCGTCTTTCGCGTCACAACCACTGTCGTCGTCTCACCGTTTGTGATTATTGTCTCTCGGAGTTTTGTCCACACTATGGACACCACGTGTGCAGACTTATGCCGCAGTTGTGCAGACGTCGTCGAATGCTGTAGACACCAAAACGTGGTGAAGAGTGCGGTGCAGAGCAGACGACACTCGCGCCTGCCACACGCCCGCCCCCATCCCGCCCGTCGTTGGGCCGAGGATCACGTGACATCTAGTACCACGTGATGGCCATGTACTTGGCGGCCCGAGGCCAATGTTGCCGGACGGAGCCGAAGTTTCGGTTTCGATTTCCGCTCGCGTTTAAAATTAGATTTAAAAATATATATCCCATTTTTCGCGAAGCAAACGACGTAGTGTCTTTTACTAGGGCTTTTTGATTCGAAATCACTCATTATCCCGAAATCTCCGGAATTGAGCGGAGTTGCCCTTTAAATATCAAACGTAGAGCCTGAAACGCGTCTTCAAAAGGGAGTTACAAGATTAAATCAACCTGTTGGTTTTCTGATATGTATACAGGCAGAATGAATGATTCTGTAAAACCGGGACAAAATATATTTTTCAAAGTATCCCCTGTAGGCGCGCTGACAGACCTCTGCGTTGAATTTCGTATTTTTGTAACATGTTCTATAGATCAGACAAAGTTTCACAGCTGCGCTTTATAAACTGTTTGAAAACAAGTAATTGGGTGCCTAAGTAAACAATATTTAGTGACACTATTCGCACCTCCAACGCCCTATAGATGGTGGGGCGGTAAATCCAAGATGGCGGAAAAGACCATGATAGATTTTACAGGATTTGTCGTGCGCCTAGCCGTTGACGATGGTCAGTGAGTTTAAACTAATTCATTTGGCTACAGATCCAAAGCGGTCAAGGCAGGAGCACGTCACAGATGACGGAGATGTTGACGTTGTTAAAGAAACGAGCATGTTCATTTAAATGAAGGTGCAAAGTACCTCAGTTTCATGTTAAATATTAAAAGTTGCGGAGCGCGTTTTCGGCGCCGTCCAAGTCATTGTGTGCGAAAAAAACATTCTTGAGGGTGATGAAGATATCGTAGTGTTTGCACTGTACTACCTGGTCACCAGTGCTCTAAAAAGGAAGCCGCGCAGGGTGACGATCAAGCTCCGGAAGAGCAGCGTTCACATTGATGTCTCTTTATCAGCGGCTTACAACTCACGGCCGTCGTTGTGTTTGTGCATCGCATAACGTTATCAACCTGCGCCATGGCTACTAATAGGCCGTTTTAGCATAGAGCGTAAGCAGGCTACTGTTCAGTGCGACACTGGAACCGGCAGCTCGCGCTGCACCTTTGAAGCATTATTCTCAGCGAGTGACAGGAGAGCTGCCGTGCCCACGGTAACTTGTATTAAGACTACGCTAAAACGGCATATCAAAGAGTTTAAGTAGACCGTATTTTGCGTAAAGCGGGCCAGAGGCCGCGTGCACAATCAATGTTTCAAAGTGACGGCACGAGCTCCCGGTAGCAAATCGAAGCTTTAGTTTACGGTATACTTAAAGTTCCTATTAATGCCATCACCGTAATTGGAATTTCTATCTGCTGCTCTAAAAGAGATACACTCTCAGAAAAAAAGGGGATAGTCTTACACCCCTTGCCCCAAATACGACACCCCAAAACTTCCGTTCGACTTACAGCGCGCTGACGTCGAACCAACGTTCCCAACTTTCACAGGCGCCTTGATAGCCGAGTGGTACAACTTATTAAACCAACTAATGTATGTGTTATTAACTACAAAAAACGTAATCGGGGTTTTCTTGGCATTACTGCAAAACCTCAGTGTTTTCTCTCTGTAGTCTTTGATACGTACTTTAGCTGGTTATTAAGGTATATCTCACCGTTCTCAAGCACCTCGTAAAAGTTGACGCCGTCTGTTCGACGTCAGCGCGCTGTACGTCAAAATGAAGTTTTGGGGTGTCGTATATGGGACATGAGGTGTAAGAATGTACCTTTTTTTTCTGAGGGTGTATTCCAAGATACTGTATGTTACACCTCTTGGTACCGTGGTATTAGCAGAGTCACCACCTGCCACGCCAAGACTGCCCGTTCAAAGCACTTGTCACGAACTTCTGGCTTACACAGACGCGCTTAAAAATGCATTTTTTTAATCGCTTTTATACTTTCTCGAAGGCAAGCACTCGTAATCTTTGCTTTGGAAGTGCTTGGAGCAAACGGTCATGTTCCTTGTCACGGCCTTTCAACTAGTAAAACGCGAACACATTCCCTGTGCGAATCGCTCGACACATCGCTAAGCAAGCAGCTCTCTTCTACTTTTAAGAGAGAATAGGGTTTTCGCAGATCGTACGCACGAGTTTTGCACCATTAGCGGGAGCTTTTGTTTTCACGTTGAGCACAGATTGAGCTGGCGACCGTAGGACCCGAAATCCACAGTGTATGTGATGCATGAAAAGATCCCGATCCCTTCGTGCAACACTGTTCCAAAGCGGAACACAACCATTCTTATTTCAACGCACTCGGCACTTTTATTTCTCGTTAAAACTGTATGATGCACGAGCAGGCCAACCGAAATTATGCGGTAGCAGCAGCACCAAGGCCGACATTCCCTGCTACCGTCTCCGTCGCCGTCCCCACTACTCTGGTTCTTCGTTTGACCGCGAGAGGGCGAGCGGCAGGCTGCAGTTGCAAACAAGCACGTGTCACACGAATGATATGACATGTTTTCTACCCTAGCGTTTTTTTTTTTCTTCTCCAACTATCAATGTACAGCCAATGTCGCGTCCACGAAAGCTAATCTATCTTATTTGTCATTTTGTTGTGTCTAATTGTATTTTGTTTATGCCTTTGTCATACAGTGCATTACTCTAACTCGGATCTAAAAAAAAAGAAACACTTTTTTGTATATTTTTTTTTTTAAAAATTGACCATCATTTCAAAGTCATAATTCATTCCTATCCCACCACCGCCCACATTGGCTCCTTCGTTCCCAAAACGTCATCCGAATGAATCTGCCGTCCCGCATCTTTCGTGTCTGGACCGTTCGTCGAAACAATTATAATTGCAAGAACCAATAATTTCTGGTATCCCTTGACCACTCATGTTTGCACTAAATTTTCGTACTCGACTTGTTTAAATTATAACCTATAAATTTGTTTTTGTTTTTGCCCCTCCCCTTTGTAATGCCTCCGGGCCGTGCAGTTTTTAAATAAATAAAATATATAAATATAACGTTGGCCAGAAAAAAGTCATACAAGGTGAAGGAAAGTTTCTTGTTTGTCTGTGTGAATGTTAGACGAAGTTTCAGGCAGTCATGATTTCTATAATTGCATCGGGACCAGCTTTCTTAATTCCTCTTCGTTCTTCGAATATCCCAAGAAAACACACAACACAAATTAATTTAATACAGTTGAGAGGGCAAAACGTGCAATTGCGTAATTTTAATTTCAGAACCTCGATAGAAAAAGTCGGAATTCATTTTTTTAATCAATTTCCCACCAAGGTCTGCGCCGAAGGCGTGAATTCAAAGCACTTTGTACAAAACACGCGAACAAATGCACGAGGAACCGAAATAAGAAACACTGAAAACTTAAATGTAATGGCAGTGCGACATACCGAAGAAGTGAGCGACCCCTATATGGCCGACATTCCGAGCCAGTCTTTCCCAATTACGTCGTTGTTTGGATCCCGGCCGTTACCAGGAATCAGGCACGGGAACGGCTATGTACCCGCGATTTCGGGCCGGTCCCAGGAGCTCATATGAACGTGTTACTCGGGGACTCTTGCCCTGTTTTGTTTGTCGCCGCACATCTACCGTTCTCCAGGGCGTCGTATCACTGATGCCCCGGGGCCACCCAACACTAATCAACGAGAACAGTAATTGCGATCCTATTCCCTCGTCCGCTTCAATGCTAATTGCTTCCCATTTTCTGCAGACAGCCGGCGCAGAAGCGCTAGAACAGGAGTCTAGGACACTGAAAAGAAGAAGGCATCATAGAGAGCTTGTCGCCGAACTTTGATCCTATTGGTGCCACTTTCACTCAAACAAAAATATGCAAAAGTAAGCGATGTAGAAGTCAAAAGTTGAGTTTGTGCCTGGTCGCATTATGAGGGTAACAAGAACAACAAAATGATAATTTCGTAGATACAAGTATCGTGTAAACTTATAAGCATAACTTGCGAAAAACCTTGGGATTTTAAGAACCGTGTCAAGTTCTACAATATTCATTTACGAGGAGTAAAAGGTCACTTTATTCAGGGGATTTCCAGCGTGCTAATCAAAATTAAAGGGGCGATGCAACGAATTTTGTACTTTGCTCAAATACCACTTAGAACGGATTCCTGACGTTAATGACCTGTGAAACTCACGTTCGTTCTTCATAATACGTAATCGAAGACGCAAAAAAAAATTTAAAGAAAAACGAGTAGCGTTCACCCCCTCAAATCGTAGCCAGAACAAGCGGCCACGTGATCTGAAGCCTGTTTTGTGCCGCCAATGTTGATCATAGCCACGCGCTGTGGTTGACAAGGCACACGACACACGCTGAGTTCCAAACCTCGTTATGGTTCGGCTATTGTCGTCGTTGCAGCGATTGTACACGGGCTACTACCCGAATGCGTCTCGAGCTATCCATTATCACGAGCCCAAATCGAGTGCCCACGCAGTGCCCGGGTCCAATGTATGAGCCGCACTCAAATATCGTCACCGGGGCGACCGCCCAGCTACGTCATCACGTTTTGCGAAGGAGAGATTGAATGAAAACGCTCGCTTTTGTTCTTGAAATTACACCGCAACAAAAGAGTTTCTTTGCCAGTGGCTTTGCGTGCGAGTATTTTTGTGTCCCACTAGTGCCAGTAAGCTCGAGTAAAATGAAAAACATTCCAATTGAATATCGTTGCACCGCCCCTTTAAGGGGCAACACGCTGTCGAGGTACTGTACACTTTGACTTCAACTTCCTTGTACATTTATTCTGAAAGATGCAAGTCAGATTAGGGCATGTTTATTTTCTCAATATGTTCCGGAGAAGTCGCCCTGAAATTCTGATTAGTGATGTTCATTTATACACGCAAAAGAAACATAAGAAAGTTTTTTTTTAACCTTGTTTTTTTAAAGTTATACTACTAATGCACGCAGCCAGTGATTTACTCTAACAATGCTGCTGGGATTCAAAGAGACAAGGATGTTCGCGTACTGCGTGTAAAAAGACTGCACTTGTTGCTACACACCACAAGATGTCCTAACCTGTCAGCCTGGCGCTCCTAACGAGGAAGCATATGGGAGTTCTACCAACATCCATTCACCAACATTTCAGCCTTAAGTGGCTAATTACACTCACTTAACATCCGGCAAGCTAAAAACACATCGAACTAAGGATTTGCTAAAGGGACACTGACAGGGTACCTATGTTTGCCGAGGCTTTTATTTGAACATGACGCATAAGAGCCTAACTACACAACACAATTTGCGGCTCGAAATTCGTTTTTTTTTTTTTTTTCCGCCCGAAAACAGCCGGTCGATAATTGGCCTGTTTCAGTTGTGCTCACTATAGTGTTCATGGTCACGTGGTGTTCAAACTATGTGTACCAAATATATTCAAATTCGTGGGACATCTAAGGCACACATTCAGTATTAAAAATGGTAAAAGACATAAACCCCATATTTGTGGCCTCCAACAACCTGGGAATACGATGATTGAATAAAAAAGAAAAATGTAGCACAAAATGCAGCAAGCACATCTACCTGTCATTCTCAATATGGCCACGTAGCGCGGACTGGACGATGCGATGGCCGCCCACGACGGACCAACGCTGAGACGGAAGCGTGGTCGCTACTTCGAAACTGTCGTTTTTGGTACCGGCCAATAGATATTAAAGGGATACTACAACGACATTTCGGCACTTATTTCTTGGTATATGAAGACGCAAAAAGGAATTTTAAAACTAATCAAACGATCACCAAAGAGCACCTGGTGGATGTCGCTAACGCCTCGTTTGGAATGCCCGTTGTTCGAGGCGGGGCTTAGGCCGCACGTCCGGGAGCTTCCTGGCTCGTGACGACGACCATTCCCCGAAGTGAAGAACCCAGGGGTCCAGTGGAGGTGGGAGAATTGGTAACGTAACGAACGGTTTAATTACATGGTAGCGATACAGTCGTCAAATCCAAGAGAACAAATGGAGCCCTCACGCCCCGCCTTATATAGGGGTCCGTTTTCTCCCTCTCTCTCCGCCAGGGCAGCAGGTGCGACCGCCACGTGCTTTGCAGCTGGGTCCGCCGCGTCGCAGCCAGAAATGAGTCATAGCCAAGGTTCTCCGCAGTTAGGCCAGGCCTCTCTCCCCTTCCGCAGCGCACGAACCCACACGCACACACACACACGTCCCGTTGACGTCACGGACGCGTTGAGACACGTTTTGGGTAGGCTTCGACAGGTGGCCGGCAGTCCTGACAGGTCGGGACTCGTTTCGGGACTCGTTTCCGCAGCGTTGAAACTCGGAAAAGGTTGCCGAAGGTTCCATTCTGAACAGCCCCTCCGGGGCCAGGGAAACCTCGAATGGCCGGTGGTACAATCGCTGGCCTGAAGAGGTGGGCTTGGAGTAGGCCTTGAGAAGACGCTGCAAGCACCAAACAAACTCCCAAACCTCTCACAACGGAGGCATCAGCGGAAACGTCCCCCACAACACCACGCCACACCGCAGTCAAACGCTCGGAATTCGCCAAAGACCCGCCAGACTGGATTACGGATTACCAAAATTTGGTACAATTCCGGGTATCGAGACCCCCTGTCGCCAAAAAAAACTCATTTTTCCAACGAGGTCACTAAGAACAAAATACAAAAGACAAAATCTCTTCGCAATTTGTGAGGTCCTTTTGGGGTTTCAACGAAGTGCCCCCACTTAGATCCTCATTCCCGTGGATGACGAAGACCTCTGAGATCATCCCTACTATTTTTCGTGATGTCAGAAAAATCTGCTCAACCCATCGGCATTGCCGTTAAATTTGCCTTTCCTTTTTCTTACGCTGAAGTCATAGTGATCGATTTTCACGTGATTTCTAGACGTGAAAATGCGGTCCTTATAGCGCCGATAAAACAATCCGCCTCTTTCATGCACCGTCACATTGGTCCTAGCCATCTCCTGAGCTGTACCGCGAAACCCTGACACACTAGGGTCGCTCTTCTGCTCGACTGTCAAAGACACTCTGTCTACTCGTAGCAGAGGACCAAAGTTACGTGACATCGGAGCTACGAGAGATCCTTTAATGATCCCGTCTTCCTCCGCCTTTTTCGCGGGCTCGTTGGGACGGCGTACGCTTTCTAGCGCTGCGAGGTCAGGCTGTTCTACAACCTGGTCCCTCTCATCCCGGTTTTCTGCCTCCAACTCTGGGAGTGCTTGCTCCCCGTCAGCTGCCTCTGGCTCTGGATCACTCGTCAACAAAGGGGCGACCTGACGCGATTTGGACCTCGTACACGACTGAACTAGCCCTTCTCCCAGTTGTTGACCCCTTTCGCGCAGCAGGAAATCTGACCGGTTAGAAAACAAATAAGGATATTCCAACGGGACTGTTTGCGAGACAGCCGCCTCTGTCACTAGCTCTCCGAACGGGCCAGTTACCCTCACTCTCGCAATAGGCAGACAGACACTGTGCTTTTCGAGCAGCTGCTTGATCCAAACTACCTTTCCCGTAAAATCGGATGGCGTTACGTACGACGGATGAACAACGTCCATCGTCGCTGCACTGTCCCGAAGCACCCTGCACGGCTTTCCGTTTACCTGGAGCTCGTGAAGATAGGGACGAAGAAGCTTCAAGTCCTTGTCACTACCGTTCACGTACGAGAACACAACCCGCGGTTTCTTACATGTGGCCGCTGTGTGTCCCGGCTCCTGACAGTTGTAGCACAGGAACGGCTTCCTTGCCTCGAACTGCCCTGTTGGGCTTTTCCGCGCCTCGTCTCCGTTCGAGTGTTCTAAGCTCTTTTCTTCGACCTTTTGTCCTGCTTCGGGCTTCTCGGGCCCGTTTTCTCGCGAGTCATTTCCCTGTCGGAAGGTCTTGCGCTGATCGCTTCGGCCGGATTCGCTTTCCTCACCGCTCAGCTTTCTACGCGTTGCGTACTCTTCGGCTAGCTCAGCGGCCCTTTCGACAGAGTCGACTCCCACCCTATCCTGCACCCAGAGCTTGACTGACTGCGGAATGCTACGAAAGAACTGTTCGAGGCATACACACTCGACTACCTTGTCTCGGCTTTCGTACACTTCCTCGCTCTTCAACCATTCTATCAGGTTGGTTTTAAGCCCGTACGCGAATTCCGAGTAGCCCTCGCTGCTCTTTTTGGATGCGTTTCTAAACCTTTGACGGAACGCCTCGGCAGAAAGGCGGTACCGCTTCAAAAGGCTGGACTTCACCTTGTCGTAGTCGTCCGCGTCTCCAGCACTAAGGCGCGCGACAACCTCTGCAGCCTCACAGGGCAACAGAGTCAAAAGCCGTTGCGGCCACGTTTCTGGGGCGAAGCTCAACTTCTCACATGTCCTCTCAAAGTTAACTAAGAATAGGCCCACGTCTTCCCCAACTTTAAACGGCTGCATGAGCTTCTTCATTTGATACGACTCGGTCTCACTTGCTCGTACCGGAGCCCCAACTCTACTGTTCTGCGAGTTTAATCGCTGTTGTTCAATTTCGAGCTCTAGCCTTTTCAGCGCTCGCTCCTGGTCTCGTTCCTCTTTCGCTGCAGTCTGTGCTCGTTCCTCTCTAGCTGCAGCTTGCTCTCGTTCCTCTTTCGCTGCAGCCTGTTCCTCTTTCGCTGCAGCCTGTTCCTCTTTCGCTGCAGCCTGTTCTCGCTCTCGTTCCTCTCTTGCTGCAGCTTCACTCTTAGCGTTCTGAAGCAGTTCCCACGCAATTTTAATTTCCTCTGCTTCCGCGCTCTCTGAAATCGCTTTACTGATCTCAGATTTCTTCATCTTTTGCTCCACCTCCACACCCAATTCTTCACATAAACAAAGTAAATCTGTTCTCAGTAACCTCATCAGATCCATGATCGCTGCTCTTTAGCTTTGGCTTTGTTCTAAAACTTGTCGCGAGGTTATACCAAAACCTAGCGCACGAGTCAAACACTAAGGATTCCCAGCAGTTCAAAATTAATTACCCATAATCTGAAGCCTGGCGAATCTCAAAGCAAAGTCCAAACGCTCACCCGCAGATGTAGCACGATGTCGCATGGTCCGATCCCAACCGCTGCCAACCAGTTGTTCGAGGCGGGGCTTAGGCCGCACGTCCGGGAGCTTCCTGGCTCGTGACGACGACCATTCCCCGAAGTGAAGAACCCAGGGGTCCAGTGGAGGTGGGAGAATTGGTAACGTAACGAACGGTTTAATTACATGGTAGCGATACAGTCGTCAAATCCAAGAGAACAAATGGAGCCCTCACGCCCCCCCTTACATAGGGGTCCGTTTTCTCCCTCTCTATCCGCCAGGGCAGCAGGTGCGACCGCCACGTGCTTTGCAGCTGGGTCCGCCGCGTCGCAGCCAGAAATGAGTCATAGCCAAGGTTCTCCGCAGTTAGGCCAGGCCTCTCTCCCCTTCCGGAGCGCACGAACCCACACGCACACACACACACACGTCCCGTTGACGTCACGGACGCGTTGAGACACGTTTTGGGCAGGCTTCGACAGGTGGCCGGCAGTCCTGACACGTCGGGACTCGTTTCGGGACTCGTTTCCGCAGCGTTGAAACTCGGAAAAGGTTGCCGAAGGTTCCATTCTTAACACCGTCTAGGAACCTTAACAGGTAGTGACGATAACTGTCTCGCCTCCGACCCCCACGAGAAAAGAGGGAAGGAGGAAATCCCATCTCCCCGAGACTCTCTTTTGTGTGCCTTAGATGTCGTTAGTGTCCCTCTACAAGATTATAGTGGATTAACCCGTCACTCAAACTTCGTAGAAAAGCAGCTTTGACGTTAGTTGCGGTGGCCCGATCGCTGACATGCTTCGGCCGCTCCGGTGGCTTGAACGGCTAGGACAACCTCTCGACGTCAGCGTCGCCGCAGCTTTGCTCGTCCCGAGACAATCTACGTCACGATTGCGGTGGATGTCACATGCTCTTTGCTGGCTGCTCTCTGAGCGCTTGCCAGAGTGGGCCCTTTATAACGAAAAATGCAGTCATCAGGCTCGAAATACGAACGGGCGATTGTCATTTACAGATATTGTGGATCATATTCAGCCCATTTCTAAACACAGCGGGTATATTTCAAATTTCGTTGAAGTATCCCTTTAAAACGCAGAACATCAAGCGGAAAGAATGTGTGAAACAATCGCGTGAAAAACGCTACACGCCATTTTCTCGTTGTCGTCGTCTGCTTCACATGCCCGAGAAGCGGAGAAAAAGAAAAATAACACGTTTTCGGGTGTGGCCACGTGACTTTCGGCCATGAGCTTCCGTGCTCGGGTTTCGGTTTCAGTTTCGAGCACTTGAGCTTTTTTGGCTTTATAAAACCTGACGTCTCTATTAGAAAATATTGATTTGGTAGCCTCCTGCACCATATTAAATCGCATAACAAAAAAAAATTAAAACTTTTTTTTTGTAAGGAGGGGATGGAGAGAGAATGGGGGGGGGGGGGGCAGTGTTTCTTTAAGAATCACGAAAAAATCCATACTCTTGCAAACCATGTGTGACACAAACATTTGTCAACACGTAAAAACTAATCATCATCTAAAAAACCTTTAGATACACTGATGTACAAAGGAAAAAGTGTGTAGTTACAATTCATAAATATTAGGCAGTGTGGTAGAAGGCTACAATAGGCACAAGATTTATCATTTCATTTCCTTTTTTTAATATGCGCTAAATCAATCTACAAACTCTCGTATAAGCATTACTCTCTTACATCTAGATCACTGGCAATATGTCTCTTCTGTCGATATATGCGTCAGTTGGCATTAAAATATGAGTAGATGTCAACCTGTGGCGCACAAGAAATCGCAAGCGGATGAAAGAGACACATTTGGCAAATGTCTAAGCCGAGCGCGTAACGGCGACACCTCGTCAACTCGCACAACATATTTTAAGGATATTAAAACAGCGTTTTGTGGTTGCAGCCTTTACAGTACGTATTTCAACATCTAGCAACGTCGTAAAGTTGAAACTTTACGACGTTGAAACCTGACGCTGGATCCAAGTTTCAAAGTGGCTTGCCGCTTCTGTCTTGTTCTCTTTCCCGGTAGGCAAACAATGCCTGAGCGACTCCCTCATTTAGATGCCATCTTCTGCCTACTTAATTATCCCAACATGGCCGTCAAGGAAGGAGCCACCCATTTGAAGCTCTCAGAACAAAAGCCACACCGTTTTGAGATGCTCTCATTTTAAACAGTCTGCAGTGGAGGTTTTTTTGAACAGATTTCGGTGCGGTGGAGGAAGTTGGTGGGGACTCAGTGTATCAGGTCACAACAATTATATTCGAACAACAGGCTTTCAAAGACGATTGCTAAAGAATTAAAGGTGATATCAGTCGGCCACACATTCCCGGAACGCACGCCTGTTTCCAATGACATAATGTGATACATATTCTAGTGTAAAACCACAGAAGAGACAAAGGAAACATTTGCAAACCGGAAAAGAAAACAGGCATTCTAAAATATAATAAAATATTTCCGGCTTACAGTGTCAAAAGTCTGACGCGTGGATCAGTTCACATTTGTGTTCCGAGACTTGTTGTATGTGCGCTAAAATGTGAGGATGCGGTGTGGATCGCTGCAGTGCAGCGACGACTGAAGCGACAAAATATTACAGTATATGCGTGTCCTGTGGGTGATAGGACGTATTTAATTTGCTAAAACACGCATAATTGTTTCATGCAATTATGATGACGACTTAGTTCGGTATTTGCTGTCAAGTGGCCCTGTCTTTTCTTTCTTTTTAAATAGCACCTTATATATGTTGTCGCACTTATGATACCTGGTTTACGTACAAAGTTGACAATCACTTCAGGTGAGCAGAAAGGGTATAAACTCAGAGATTATACCTAATCCTGTCAACTCAAGGAATAGTGACAAACGAAGTACGTAGGAATCACCTGAGTTCAATTCTGTCTGACAATCTTTGTAGCACCCTCCACGGTTCAATAGCGAAATACTTCACTGCAAATTGGCATATCTTATGCAGAAATGAACAAATACAAGTGCTTTACCCAAGCAACTGAATCATGCCATCCTTAAAATATGAAAATATTACGAGTACATCCAAATCAAGCGTAATCAAGTTGTATTTTCTGTAATAGCAACGAATCCCTTAAAGTGTTTAGAACGTAGATCGGTATATAACTAGTGAAACCATGTATCAGAAGTAATAGAATGTTGCCTTCGGTCGTGTATTCAATCTTAAGGCCGGTTCAGACACTTGCGTTTGAGTGCGTTTGACTGCGTTGCGTCGAGTACCGAAAGCGAGTCACCGGCACATCTGTGCTTCGTATGAAGCGTGGAATCCAATTCAGGGAATCATCTTGGCACTCGATATAAGCAGTAGGGATGTCCTGGTTTCTCGCTGCCGCAACGCAGTCAAACGCAGTCAAATGCAACTCTCTGAACCAGGCTTTAGAGTGCCATTCAGACAGTTCAGTTCGACTACCGTGCGACGAATACGAACCCGGGTCACCCGGAAATTTGTGTTTCGTATATCGCGTCCAAAGCCTTCATTGGTTGCCCGCGGGATAAAACGTACTCACTTCTCGGTAAATCATGCTCCTAACTTGACGTAAGTGATGTAGATTATCACAGCGCTGGTTGTCAAGGTAGCAATCCAGATTATCAACGCAGGTTGACATCCTTCTTTTCCTTTTTTCAACGCAGAGTGAGTTATATGGCTGGCATCTGACCATTTCCAGTCCCCAACCAGGGACGGAAGTGAACAGGCCGACTGTTAGCCGAGCGGTGACGTGGCGCTCGTCGCCTCACCCATTGGACACCATGTGTCAGCCAAACATCTTCCTCGACTGCATCCGTGTTACTCCCGACGAGGGAAAAGCATCACTTGTTCAGACATACACCGGCGCTCTGCTCCGTGAAACGAACGCGACCCGGGCTTCCCCAGAGAAAGAGCGCAAGAGAGAGCGACTACACAGAAAATTACGAGAAAAAAAAAACAAAACAAAACGCTACGTTAGGTGTGATTAGTTTGCTCGCTGCTCCAGTTCGGCGCTGTAGAGTGCCTTGATTTAAGAGGCGGAGCGACTGAAATTATAGAGAGTGTGGATGCCTCGTGGGCAAATTGATCGCAAGTGAGCACCCGTTGCGTTGTCATGGGTCAAGGAGATAAGCGGGCGGATAGGCAGAGAGGCAGAGACGATTGCAGACGATGAACGCTTTCGTCACCTTCTCGCAGCTCGTATTGCAAGCGCGGGCCATGAACCACGTGACCACGATCGAGCAGTTGGAAACACTCAGCAATCAAGGCACACTGCAGCGCTGCCGCTTTCCCATTGCTTTTGCTTTCCGCGCGCTCAATCTGCTGCGTCCCACAGCCTAACAGGCCCTGAGAACTTCGCATCTACAGGCCTACCGCAGAGGATGTAACCCACGAATAAGATATGCACGGAAGCACTCACGGCCTTACCATGCCCGATAAAAGGCTGCGAGGTAAACCTTTGGCGCGAAGCCTTCGAGGTTCTTAAATGAACGGGCGAGGTTCCAGAGCAGTGGGTTTAAGCCACTAATGTTTCGAGGACCCTTTCTGGGTCGGCAAAAAAAGATCGGCCGGGGACCCTATTCGTCAGAGGGCAGGGGGAGTATTGGACGATTACAATTACAAAGGGGTAACTGAAGAAAACAAAGTCCTTGCGAACCTCAACCTTGACGCCCTGAAAAAGTTAATAATCAGTCCTACTAACTTTGCACACATGGTTTGGTCTATTCAGCTTTGTGAGACAGCCACGGGTCGATTAAGAACGAAATGTTTTATTACTCGGTTTAATAACAGTTGAGGGCTCCGGGGAACATAAGAATGCCTTGAGAGGTGCGCGGAACCCCATTTCAGAACCACTGCTGTACAGGAAACGCTGAATCTTATGGCGGCAGAGGATTCCTCTTCAGGTTTCGCGTGCGGCCATGCATACGATAATCCCCGGCCGTCTGCTACTGCCAAGGGTGCCTTCATGTGCGCTTTGCTTAGGGTGATGACATCTGATCATTTTGTTTCAAACGTTTTTTCTTTTTTTCTTTTTTATTTTTTATTCTGAAGCACGTGAAAGAGCGTGTCCCTTCACGCGCTCGTAGCGCTGACTGTGCTACGGCGACATTTTGTCCTCAAACATTTTCCCCGTGAGCGCGTGCTGTCGGCATCGGATACTAAAAAGTGGGACATCACCCTAAACGGAGGGACATTGAGCCGCCCTACTCCTGCCGACCCCTCACACTCGATCTGCCCCAAGCCAACAGACAGCCAAGATTCGCGCGCCCAGCTCTAGGGTGCCTCAACCCAGCTCAGCAGGTGCCACTCCGCGCGGATGGAAAGAGAGAAACACGACTGCGCTCCTGGATTCCAGCAAACCCACGTCCAGCGATTTCGGCAAAGCTGATAGGGATATGATTTGCGCCATTCAGACTCCATATATAAGCCCAGTTTCTCTAGACTACCGCATCAGATGCTGTGTCACCACTGCCTTTGCCACGCTAAAACCGCAAAGGGCCGACATTTTTTTTTTTTTACATTAAACTTCAAAAACGTATTCAAAAGCTCTGGCGTATGAGGGCCGTAACGGGCAGACTTGGGGCTAAAAAAATAAGAAACAAAACATGTGACCGTCACGTGCAGTCATTCTAGGGTTACAACATTCATCACTCCAGTTAGAGGCCGACACCCCGGAAGCTTCCGAAATAGCATAGGGGGTTCCGGGGTACTAAAAGGTGCTACGCTAAAAGCGTGCACCCGCCTGAGACAGGGGTTCTTCAAAAATAGATTCCAGGAATGAACGCAATTGAAACTACGTCCGAAGAGATCGCTTTTGAATATGTTTTAGAAAACACATCAATGCGAATATCTTCTACAGTATTCGCAACTTATTTTTACATGGAAAACTCCGGATTCACTGCAGTAACATAGCACCGCAAGGACATAACGTCACGCAACTACGTATTGGCTATAACAGATGTTCCTGAGAAAGAAGAGCCGTGTTTTTCGGTCCGGGTAAATTAACTACGCATCGCAGAAAGCTAGAACATCATGGAAATATGACGCTGGTGTTTGGGATAAAACGTGAAAGTTTGTGAGCAGGACGTTACAGGGATCAAGAAATAAATGAATAATACAAATGTTCCCTATAAGCCGACGTCCACCTAAGCCTAATATCGACAGAGTAAGAAATGACACTGTTGCCGCCCTTAAGAATTATTTCAGTGAAACACGCGCGAGAGCAAGTAAGAAAACAATATTCCCTTTCTCGCTGATACTTGTTTTCGCTGATAAAAATGACACCTGCTTCCACGTTCTCAGTTCGTCTCTTTATGATATTACGCTTTGTTGAACGTCGGCTCATCGAGAAATGTTGTTTTTCTCAATTATCGTTTGATCCAAGAAATATCATGTTCTCAAACTTTTATCACTCTATCCCTACCGCTAGCGTCATATTCTGACGGAGTTACGAGCTTCCTGCGGTGCATAGTTTAACTACTTGGGACGAAAAACACGTTTCTTTTTTTCTCTCTTGAATGCACAGTACATTCTACGGTGTTTACAGAAAACTGTTGTAATCGAGTCCTTTAATTTTACATGTCCGCAACTAATTTAAATAACAGCTACTACCAAGTGTTAATTTGTCGTGCTGAACACACTACCAAAAATAAAATACGAATATGTTTTCAGCCTAGCTGTTCATGCAAAATGGAGTCATTTGAGGTCAACTACACGTGGTGAATATTTTATGCAGCAAGAATACAAACAAAACTTTGTGGACCGACTTAATTAAGAAAACACTAGACTTTAAATCTAGAAATACATTTCAAGCAAAACTGCGGTCGTACTGAGATGCTCGAGCCAGCCGGGCTAATAACTTGAGTCAGAAAATCCCGTGTATGTGCTGTATCTGAAATCAAAGACAGTTGCTCTGGGAACCGCCGTGTTTGAATGGTCTCTGTTTAAATTTATCAATGTCAGTACTATGCAACAGAAGCGATTTGGAAAGGTGTCATGATATTCACAAATAATAACACAATTCGCGATTCACTTCATTAATATTCGCTCTTTCTCGCGTGAGTTGAAACGTGGTGGCGCCAGTGTGCAAATAGCTCCCAACCACTTCCGGTTCTCAAATAGACGGCGGGTTTCGCACTATTTTCGAAATTAAATATACAAGCTATTTTCTGGAAATGGCCAGTTAAAGCACTGTCAGACTTAATTCACTCTTTTGATAAAAGAATGATGAGTAAAAAATTAGAAAATATACGTGAACCGGAAGTTTTGCCGGGGCTACCAATAGATGGCGCCATTAAGTTTGTTGCCAAACAAAAAAAGGCGCCTAGCATTCGCAAAATTTTGTTTATTCACCTAAGTACAGTATAAAGCAAGCGTCTGTTTAACCTGTTATTTGAGTTTGCCTAAACTTCCAAGGGTGTAGTATAAAGCAAGCGTTGACAACTTGCAAGCGTCCCTTCAACCTGTTACTCTAGTTTGCCTAAACTTCCAAGGGTGTGTAAAGATATCAAAATCTTCTAAACTACCAAAATCATTTGGCTAGTTTATGATACCTGGGACGGCTGAGCCTGGCCACCATTCCGCGGGTCAACTCGGCAACTAACTATCGTTAGTAGTCTTTTAAACGCATCCATAGAGGCCGTTAGTTTCATCCTGGTATGCTTATAGTTTATTATTTTTAAGATAAATTAGAGTCGTTGTATACCTCCAAGGTCTTTTGTAAAGCTGATTCTATGCTAATTATGTTAGTCTGATCACGACTTCTTATTTTTCTAAAATCGAATATAAAAAAATAGCACTTTTAATTATCAGGCACGGTCGCAGCTCCATAACCGTGTTAGTATTTCGGTACATTGAGAGTTCAAACATGGCTCCGCAGTGGTGAGCAGGAAACTATTCTTTAGCTATAGGCGCTTTAAAGAGGCGCCAGATTGAGCCGCCATTGCCGAGCTTCTCTCCTCTTCCCGAGATGCCGAGCCACTGAAGCGGGTGTTGACGAGCCTCCACAAAAGCCTATGCTATAGGAAGAAGGACAGAGTAGCACCTAAGGTGGCAATAACCTGTCATGCTGTGGCAATGATGAAGTGAAGCGAACAGAAGAAGAGGAAACAAAACTGAAGGTTGGTTACGGCCGCGACCATGCACAGTTGCCTGAAGGCGTCTATATGGGCCAACGCCCTGTTTAGAAATAAGCCCGCGTTAGCCCCCCCCCCCTCCCTCACGAGGTGTGGCCAATCGCGCAGTTCCCACGAGGTGCGGGCACTGCCCGTGCACACAGAAACCAGATTCGCGTGAATCTCTTGCGCATACGCCCTGCCAATAGCAGCGTCACTGCAGCCGCGTGACGTCAGGGACGCATAAAATTCAGCGCAGAATTAAAAAAAAAAAAAAAAACGCGTTAAAATAATATTTGGCCGTGCAATGCTCAGTGCCAGTGAATGCGCGTGTGCTAGCGAGATAGAGAAAAAAGAACGAAGGAGAAAATCACAGGCCTGAGATAACCAGCTCGAGATAAGACGCTTATAAAATACGCAAATGTGAGGCATACGACAACGTGACTTGATTCCTTTTTTTTCCTTTTTTTTTTTTTCGAACCTTTGAGGAGAAGTATATGTTGTCCGTTTCTGTAAAGAAAGCAATACTATAGACGTTTCCACTGTTTACAAAAATCACAGTCCACACGTGTTAAATCACAGTCCAGAACGCGCACGTTCGTCGCTTCGGAAAGCGAGCAAATCACGCGCCATACGCACGAACACTGAAAATGGAACCTGCCAAGTGTCCTTTTTTGGAAAGGTCTATAGTTTGAGGCAGTGCAGACTTTTCTCGCGCACACTGGAATTTGTAAGTGCAATACAAAGCCACCAATGTAGGATAAATCCAGTTAAGCTAACCCGTGAGCATGTACTGCACAAATTACCACGGTAGAACTTAGGTTTAAATAGATGTAAACTCTAAACAACAAGTACCTTCTTGAATTGTTCTTCGACGCCCCTGGCGCACTAGAAATGCTACTGGGCAGTAAAAAACTCTTTGGTATATAAAAAAAGAAGAGCTTTAAAGAACCCCTTACAGGTTTTTCACGAAGAACCCCTTATAAGTTTTTCACGAAGAACTCTTTTATGGTGTGCTTAAAGGGGCGGTGCAACGATTTTATGATTAAAAGAATTTGCATCTTGTCATTTCTAAGTTGTTTATCGTGTCCCGGAGGATAGAGAAAACACCTCCTTCATTAAAAATGTCGCGATTCCGCTGCACAATCGCAAAGCAAAAGTCGAGCTTTTTCGCCCACCTGCAGCCCCAAGTGGCAGCCGAAGGAACTACGGCGAAAAGATTACGTGACCTCGCTCGGCTCCAAGCTGCAGCATAACGCCCGCTAATGTCAGCAGAGAGAGGGAGAGGAAGCGTCCTCCGAGAGAGCACACGGGAACCTACACGGTACTCCGAGTGACGTCACTGGGAGTGCGACCAGGTGTGACCCTGAAGACTGGGAGTGAGTTGAGAGGTGCCCGAAATGCCAATATTTATCTTTTTTTTTTTTACGCAACAACTAGGACACGCAGGCGAAATCGGTTTTCTGTTCTTTACTTCAGAAGTGTCAGAGGGCAACTCCACAAATCTTTGACCGAAGTCCGGAAATCGTTGCACCCTCCCTTTAACAGAACTTTCTACGGTGCAAAATAAGGACAAGCCGAAGAACCCCTAAGGGCCGGTTGCACCAACGTCGCTTACCTTAACCCAAAGCGGCTCTTTCCTAAGTTGGCTTAGCGCCCTAAACCGAGCTCGGATAAGCACGGGTTTAAATTCCGGTTGCACCAGCGTTAACCCGGCTTTACAGACGCGCCCCCAGCTAAACGCTGGATTTGCCTAGGGAATGCAGGGACAAACAGAGCGAACTAGGGAACGCTCAGAGGGACGAATACGATTGGTGGAAAGGAATCTCGTGATGTAAATAAAAAAACCTGCTGTAGTAGCCGTCGTCGGCGTCTGCTTTTCGCTGTATTTCTTCGGTGAGTAACGAATTAAAGGTCTCTAAATTCAATCATTTTTTTCGCTTAACTTACAAAAACAGGAGTCAACGCTTTAAATAAACACGAATGCTTTTTACATCTGTGATTGTGTGTTTACTATCGGTTGACAACAGAATATTTTGACAGTGACAGTAGTTTTGGTGCTCACATTTTGAGATAAAGGAGCCATCGGGGGCCCCAAATCTCACCGAACGCGAGAAGGATGCTCTACTCGCTACATCCCTGAAGACAAAACTTCATCGAGAATAAGTAGGCAGGTAAGATGACTACTAAATTCAAGTCATGCCTGAGACCGATGAAGTTCAAAAAAGTGACGAGCTCGCCACGGCAGCTGCGAAAATGCCCGGAAATCGTCGAATAGAAGTCGTCGAGTTGTCGTCGCCACGAATAGAAGTTGTCGTCGCCACGAATGAAAGATATGAAGCAAAATATTCCCAAAAAGCGCGATCACCAGAAAAGTTGCGGTTATGGAACGATACAGTTTTCCGAAGCCAAGATTCTACTCGCGAGACAAGGAAGGTTCACTTAAGATTGTCTCGAAACTCAGAAAACGAAAGAAATTGACTTTTCGCTGTTTTATAATTTGAAAAGCGCCGCAATCTGATGCAAACGGCAGAAGTGTCGACAATCAGCTGATCGCCGAGATCATGTACTGCCACTATTCAACGCGCTGATCGGATTAAAGGATATACGTTGCAAGTAGAAATAAACAAGCTGGTAAATAACAATACGTTACAGTTATGCGAAAATCAGTAAGGTATACATACGAATAAGCTCGTTGACAGAATAACCAACGGGAAGACAGACGTAAGCCCCACAGCTCCGTACGTATCTCGGTTAGGGCTAACACGCACTGAGAGTGTAGAGCCAACTTGAAAACAGGGGTCGATAAACACTTCACGCGACAATATTTTGTATCCTTGTCACAATCGAAGGTCATTCTGTCGAGAGTCTCACGCTGCTGTAGCCTAAAACACTTTGTACAACCAATTTCGTCCACCGCGTCGACCGCCACAAACCAGCCGCCATGTTTTAAATCCAGGATTAAGAAACAACCAAAAACAAAGCGCCCTATGTTGAGCGCTTACGATAAGCGTAGTTTAGTGCTAGGTTTAGCGATAAGCGATTTTGGTGCAACCGAACGAAACCGAAACTTAGCTTAGGTTCCCGGCTAAGCTCCGCTTTGCGCTAAGTGGCGTTGGTGCAACCGGCCCTTAGAGTTCATTTACGACCAGATTTTCTTAGAGCGTATCGGTGTCCGATGATCTGTTGTGTGACTCCTAAAACTCATACATGACAAGTTTTATTCAGTAATACACTTCATGTATACAGTAATACATCAACAATAAACACCGTTTTTGTTCTTATAGATTTATTTTACATAAAATACTGCGCAAATTTTAATAAAATAAAGAACCAAGAAATAGCAGGAACTAAAATGCGGCTGCGTAAACGACACTCCCATTGTCGAATGGCGATTCCGAAGACAGATGACGTGCCATGACGTGTCGTTTTGCTTTATTGATGTATTTTCCACTGTCGGTGAACCAGTTTGATTGGAGTAGCAGGCGCCATTTCAAAGCTGCCGAATTCTCCATAGCACCATCTATCTTTTCTTCTTCTGAACCAGTTTGATTGCGGAGATATGCTTGTTGGCGTTGGCGCTTACAATAAAAAAATGACTGTCTCTATGTATAGCATTGATAGGGCCTCTTTACGCTACTCCATCTTCGGCGCAGCGAAGAGGCCATCAGAGGTTATATTGCGAGGGTTTTGTGAAAATATAAAAGACCGTCAGGGTGTCACGTGACACCATGACGTAACATGAGGTTATGGTGCCAAGTGACATCACAATGTGAAATCATGGTGTGACCAGATCTCGCAGTGTCACCTGACGTCACAGTGTCAAGCTAATGTGTAGCATGACGCACAACCACCTAACGTGATGTCAGGTCACGTCACGTGCACCATGACGTCACTGTGTAAGGTGTCGCCATGCTGTCGCGTGACGACGCAGTCTCAAATAACGTCCCCGTGTCACGTGCGTCACTCAACGTCACCGGGCCACACGGCGAAACGGCTGTACGTGTCACGGTAACGTCACAGGAGATCTATAACTTCTATGCATGTAGAGTGCCTTTGGAATTACGTTACGATGCCACGTGAAAATGTGACGTCATTCAGGCTATATGCCACGGACACGAAATCCTCGAGGATGGCCCTATAAATGCTATGCCTTGAAAAATGCAAACGCTACAACTGCGCTCTTCGAGCATCAACCCTCGTTTTTAGCGCGAGGAAGCGCCCCTGGCTGCCAGGAAAAGTAACACCCGCCGCGCTAAAGAATTACAGCTTGTTGCCGTCACTGTTCTATAAAGAAATACGGGGTGCTCGTCTCAAATAAGCCCACTCCCCGGGCTGTGAACTCTTGTTAAGTAGTCGTGTCGGGGAGACCTCGCGACTTTAATTAAACGATCATTCTTATTCCTGCGAAAGTCGAAAAAGACAAAAAAGAAAAAAAGATCCACAAAAACAGGGGCTGCTAAAGACGAAAACAAAGGGGGGAATCAGCGGGAGCCCGAGGCCATTCTCTTCGTGCGTGCGCGCACAGTGCACGCACGGGAAAAAATCAGAAACAAGAAGTAGAGATATACAGAAACTCCAGAGAACCGGGACACTCAAGGCCTAAACATCTCCTCAAGACCAAAGAGATGACACAGCAAAAAAATAAATAAATAACAAAGACGCAAAGAAAGACAGCATGGCGTATTTCTCTACCAATGAAGCGGAAAAGCAGTCGAATGGAATAGCACGCGAAAAAACAAGGCCGAGAAATTGGGAGGGTAAAAGGAATGGTCCCTTCAGAGAACTAACTCTCTATTTAGTTTGAGAATTTTTTTGTTTCATTTTCACGTCTTTTTCTCTCTCTCCCCCCCCCCTTTCCCTACCCAGTCTCTCTCTCTCTCTCTCTTTCTTTCTCTCTTTTTCGTTTATTTTAGTTCTTTTATTTCTAATATAGGATGGTTAACATTTTCGTTTGTATTTTACGCGCTCCAGAAGTTCCCTCAGGTGGCTGCGAGGCAGTATACCTTTGCTCTGATTGAAGCACTGTGTCACTCTTAAGGCTGCATCCGGGGAAATTGCGTCTAAGTGGAACGCGCCTGAAGTCTGGACAGGCTTAGAGACATTTCGTAAGACTGCTGGCCTCGGTCGTGGTTCAGCCTTCGAGTGAATGGGATCGATTTTGCTTGGACCGCGCTCCCCGGCAAGTTACGCCTAAAGAAAAGCCGTCGAACGAAATAGGCGGTGAAGTTTCAAGCACAAAATAGAACAGGTTAATTTTACCTGTTACCTTTACCAAGTTACAGAGACGAAGTGGTAGGGACCTTCAAATATTTTAAACACCGGAAAATAAAAACAAAAAGTAAGGCATTTTTTTATTCGTTTAGCGGAGTTTGTGTACACACAGTTCATCCAGACTTTGCAGAAGATTGAGCTTAAGCAGTGTTTGATCTCAGAACCTCGTAGTGCTTAACATAAGAATCGAAATTATTGTTTCCTTTTAAGTATAGTTTATCTCATAGATTTTTTTTTTGTTTTGTACAGGAACCAAAGTATACCAAAAAAACGTTCTGCCCTTAAAAGGAGCACCGGTAACCGTACGCCACGTCAGCGGCTATGTCGTAGAACGGACGGCTTAAGCTTCTTTGCTTGCAGGGTAAGTACATGTCCCAATATTTACGAGCTGGAAAATCGTCAGAATACAGATTACATACCGCCAATACTCTGAAGTGTGGTAACCAGGTCTTTCAGTACCAATAAAACAGCGATGACTCGGGAAACGAACACGACCCTTTAGCGTAACGCTACTGTCACGAATGTATGCCGAGCGCAAGTTCGTCTGCTTCTTTTGTAGGGGTTGTGGTGGCGTCAGAAAGACGCCGGGCTCTGATTGGTTCTGAATGAAGAATAGGGGGTAGACCTCAATGCAGCTCGCTCTGACGTCTGCCCACTATCCTTCAATCAGAGCCAATCAGAGCTCGGCGTCTTTATGACGTCACCGCAACTCCTGGGCAAGAAGCCGACGACTTGCTCTCCGCATTGCCGCTCGTAGCTCAGTTTGTTTATACACGTTTAGATAGAACATTTCGCACATATTTCGTACAACTTGCAGGATTTCACGGAGCATCTTTGAGTGCTATTAGAAACAAATGAAGAAACGAGGGACGGGAATTCAGACTGCACTGAATTAACGCATAATTATTGCGTCGAGCTCACCTCTTCCACATCTTGCTGCTATTCCACTGATAAAATTTCAAGTTAAGATTTTTTTGTTTAACTCAAAGTCTAAGCCTTCCATAGTTACTTTACTAAAAGCTTAGCTGGAGACACTTACTGAAATAGCCCCAAAGCACGTTATTTTTTTAATTAGTACTAAAGAAACAAAACGTTGCTTCTTTTTAATAGAAAAGTCCTTAGTGTGTTTTTACTTTTTGAGTTAAATTAGCTTCTGGGTCAGATGGAGATACTAGGTGCAATCAAAAAATTCCGAGACTGATTGTGTAGCTTAAAAATGAAGGGCAGCACTGTGGTGCGCGCGCAGCTGTCGAAGGCAGGCATCTTCGCGTTTCATTGTGTCAAAGGGCGTCGTCCCGTGAACATTTGGAGCTGCGCTTATACACGAGTTTCTGTGACAACGCCGTTACAGAAACTCTCAATGAGTTTAAATTAAATTGTAATGTACTATATAAGAATGCATTAGAAACTCGATTGAAACTCATTGATTATTTTCGTAAAGGCGTTCTGGAGCACAATGGCGCTTTTCCCATAGACTGCAAACCAGAGCGAGAGGAAACATCAATTTTGCGTCAAACTCGGCAAATTTAAAACAGAGACCTTTAAAATGAATTAGCAGGCATGTCAAAAAGCATTGAATCGTGCGAAGTGTTCTGAGTGGCACTAGCGCTTGAAGAATGGCAGAGCTTCACTTCAAAACGAAGAGAGCTCGGAAAAGGTTGCCCTACTTCTCTTCGTCTTCCATGAACATGTTCGGCCAATCTCAAAGCGAAAGGGCCGCTCAAAACACCGTACAATTTAAAACTTTTTTTCGTTTTTTTTTTTTTACATAAGCATTCTGAATCATTTTAAATTTCTCTGTTTTAGAATTTCCGAGCTTGACGCAGAATTGTTGTTTGTTCTCGCTCTGGGTTGCAGCCATTGGTGAAATTGCCATTGCACTCGACCACGTGGTCACAAAAACTCGTGTAGCTTAGCTGCAACTGTTGACAAAACGGTGATCTCGCATTATGAGACACAAAAATCCTATCGTTCGACTTCTGCGAGCCCATAATCGTGCTGTCCTCGCTTTTTAAGCCAGAAAATTGATCTCTGCACTTTTTGATCGTACCTCGATTGTGGTGCTTTCGCAACCAAACTAAGCATGTACTTTTGTGTGATATGTCCGTTGTCTTTCGTTACTTCAATTCCGCAATTCTGGATTATGACGCAATCATGATACGAAGACGCGAAGAGAAATTTCGTGTTGTATACTGTGCGGGATACAAATTGCACGAACACACTCTGTTTTTTTTTTTTTAGATTCTGCTAGGTTTTCACCAATAGTATTACATGCGGGAAGCAGTCATCTGTGGCACTAAGGTAGATGGTAACACTTTAAGCACTAATCTCGATCACTAAATTTCCAAAAAGCACCGCTCTCAAAACTACGCTCTAAGTCGCAATGAATATTTTGTCGTTTTTTTTTTTTAAAGAAAAGGTAACTAAAGGCTATTCTTCTTTACTCAATTCACTATGTTAACCACTTTCGTTTGATATGAAGAACGTTTGCGATAAAAAAAGGCTAAAAAAATGACAAACTATTTATTTTTTATTTTTCTATTTGCTGTGTTTCGTTACTTAAAATATCTGCTAGCAATTAAAACTTGTTGTTGGCCTAGTTGGTTCATGATGCAGTCTAGAGGTTTTTTGCGCGACACAAGGGACAATCACAAGCGAGTAGAGACGGACAAGCGCAAAAACCTTGCTTGTCCGTGTCTACTCGCTTGTGAGTGTCCCTTGCGTCGCGCAAAAAAACCTCTAGTCTGCTTGCAACTCTAGGTTACGTAAAAGTAGTGTGTCGTGATGCACCACCGGAATGGCATGGCGCTGTTGGTGAACATCCCTATTAAATAAACAAAAAATATTCAAACAATTACACGTGGTTTTGTATAGTAAGAGGCTGAGTCTAATGCATACCTTTAATTCTCACCTAATAACCAGCTCACTTGCGTCATAGCAATCCCGTTGGAGTCGGTTGTACGTACAATACGTCCTCGTCGTAAGCGACGCAAGAAGTCGAATCATAGCTAAAAATTTGATCGCAAAATAAAAAAAAAAATATATTAAAGCAGTTTCAACCGACTTATCACAACCGACTTGAGTCTTTTAGACAACCGACAACCGACTTGAGTCTTTTAGAGTTCTGCTGCTGTTGTTGTCTGGTGATGTTGAGCGGAACCCAGGTCCCATGTCAAAACAACAAGAAGAGCAATTACTTAGCTTACAAGAAACAGTCGATAAACTTAAAAACAGTCATGCTATACTTCAACAAGAAGTAAACCTTCTAAAAGAAAAACAAAAACAAAGTGAACAGACAGTTTCAACACTTGAAGAGCGACTTAACAAACTCGTGAGTGAACTCGACGCACTAAAGCAGAAGGATACTAGTAGCGCCGCGACTACTGAACCCCAGCTTACTGCAGCCTTAAACGAACTATCTCAGCTAAAAACACGTTGCGATGATGCAGAGGGCAGATCCCGTCGCTGTAATCTTTTATTTTTTGGCATCACCGACGCAGACAAGGAAACGTGGGCTCAGTCAGAGTGCTTGGTCACTAGCTTGTGCTCCGAAAAACTAAACGTGCAAGTTGAATCATCTAGGATTGAAAGGGCGCATCGCCTAGGAGCATTCGACCCTCAGAAATTTCGCCCAATAATAGTAAAGTTTTCTTCGTTTAAAGATAAAGATAGCGTTCTTTCATCAGCCCACAAGCTTAAAGGAACTCGCGTAGCCATCAGCGAAGACTTCCCAATTTCTGTCCGGCTCGCACGCCGTCACCTTCTTGATTTTGCAAGGCCAAAAGGCACCCCCTACAGACTGCGTCATGATAAACTTTTTATAAATGATAAGTGCTACGTATTCGATGCCGCTCTTGGCGCCGTTAAAGAAAAAGACACATAGCCACGCCAGCGCTTCTTCTCGTCGCCCTCTAGGAGTCGACCGGCAAAGCACCATGTTATCACTAACAAATCTTCAAGTCATTCTATCCTATTTACTAACATTAGAAGCCTAATACCAAAGAGAGACGAAATAATTTCAGTAATTGAAGCGTGTAATGCCGCTTTTGTTGTACTTACAGAGACGTGGCTAAGCCCTGATATATCTGACGTTGAGCTATTTCCCTCGCACCTAAACTTTCGAGTGTATAGGTCTGATAGAAAAACTAGAAAAGGAGGGGGCGTACTTTTGGCCATTTAAAGACCATATACCATCTCGGCTAATACCGCTTACCACTGACCTAGAAGTTGTTTGGGTGTATCTTTGCACAACGCCTTCCGTAATAATGGGTGTATGTTACAGGCCGCCGGATAATAAGAGAGATTTTGTTATTGAACTGTATAAATGCCTTTCTGAACTCGCATGTAAATATCCTAACGCTTTAGTTACCCTTTTTGGTGATTTCAATTACCCAAATATTGACTGGCCTACTATTTGTTCTAGCTGTGCATTTTCTCAAGAGTTTGTTGACCTTTGTTTAGATTTTAGCCTATCTAATGTTATCACTCAACCCACTAGAATTACCAATCGCTGCAGCAACGTACTCGACCTATGTTTAAGCAATGACCTTTCACTCGTCAGCAACATCACATACTTACCCAGCATTAGCGACCATCTCGTCATTGAGCTAACATTTTCCATCACTACTCCTATGAAATCACGTTATTGCAAATTCATTCGCGATTACGCGAGAGCCGACTACGCATCTATCAACACCAACCTTGAAGACTTTTATCACATATTCTCAGTTAACTTCGCAGAAAAGGCGGTCAATGAAAACTGGATTCTTTTGAAAGATAGACTAACATCCCTAATCAAACGTTTCGTTCCACTCACTCGAATTATATCCGATAACACTAACCCTTGGTACGATAAAACAGTTCATTGTCACTCCAACAGGAAAAAAAGAGCTTATACGAGGGCAAAGGCTCTTAACACTAACGCATCTTGGAACGCCTATCACGAATGCGCTAGGGCCTACAAATCCGCGATTCATGATGCCAAATCCAAATTTTATACTCATGACCTCCCCAACATTTTAACCAATAAACCTAAAAAGTTTTGGAAAGTAATTAACCCAGCACTCTCTCTTCCATTACAATTCGTTGACGAGTACGGCCTTCCACTTTCTGACGAACATAGTGCTCTTGAAACTAACAACGTTTTTTAGCTCGATCTTTACCAATGAAGACTTGTCAAGTATGCCCAACTTGTGCCAACCCCTTCATCCTCCTATGAATCCTATCATGATCGACCACTCTGGTGTACTAAAGGCCATTGATCAGCTGAAGGTGTCTTCTAGCTCTGGCGACGACCAAATAAACTCCAAAATATTAATAAATACTAAACACGTCTCTTCAACTTTCCTCTGCGACATTTTCTCGCAGTCTCTTCAACTTTCTGAAATTCCATGCGATTGGAAAATCGCTAACGTCATCCCCGTTTACAAAGCAGGTGATCGCCAACTAATCAACAACTATCGCCCCATCTCGCTCACCAGTGTGTCGTCTAAACTCTTAGAGCATATACTCTATTCTAACATAATAAACTTTCTAGACTCCCACAACCTTCTTTTCGAGCATCAGCACGGCTTTCGCAAGTCATAATCATGCGAAACGCAACTAACAGCTTTTCTTACTGACGTTTACTCAAACTTTGATTCTAATAAGCAAACTGACGCCATATTTATTGATTTCTCCAAGGCATTTGACAGGGTCCCTCATCAACGTCTCTTACTGAAACTTAGAAATATTAATATCCATCCCTCAGTCGTCAAATGGATCTCCGAATTCCTCACAAATCGCACAAAGTACTCATCTATTAACAACACCAAATCTACCACCTGCACTGTAACCTCCGGCGTCCCCCAGGGAACCGTTCTTGGCCCCCTTCTATTTTTAATATACATTAATGATCTCTACCTCAACATCTCCTCTTCAATACGTCTGTTCGCCGACGACTGTGTAATTTATAGACCTATTAATTCAAACCACGATAATCAAATTTTGCAGAATTACCTCGCACTTATAACTCAGTGGTGCCACAAATGGCAAATGACTTTAAACTTTAATAAATGTAAATCTATATCATTCACCCGCAGTTCACATGTTTCATCCTTTTCTTATCACCTTTCCACTATCCCAGTAGCTACCTGTTCCTCATATAAATACCTAGTCGTTCACCTGACCTCTGATCTGTCATGGACTACTCACATAAACGCTGTCACTGCCAATGCTAACCGTACTCTCGGATTTCTTCGCCGTAACCTCAGATTAGCTACACCTTCAGTTAAACTACTAGCTTATACAACCTTGGTCAGATCTAAACTTGAATTTGCTTCATCCATATGGTCACCATGGCAATCATATCTAACTAACAACCTTGAATCCGTTCAAAACAGAGGTCTTCGTTTTATTTACTCTGACTATTCCCCATACACCAGCATATCAGGATTACGCAAAACAGCTAACGTTGACTTACTTTCTTTGCGTCGAAGGGTGTCACGTCTCACTCTTCTTCACAAAATCTTTTACCGCAACAACCATCTAAAAGATTCTCTTCTATCACCTCCCTACCGTATTTTCCCTCGTTTTGACCACTCATATAAACTGCGCTCAATTACTTCGTCATCTGTCTCTTATAAAATGTCGACTCTACCATCTGCTATTGACGATTGGAACTCATTACCTGACCTCATTGTAAAGATGACTGACACTAACAAGTTTGCTGCAGCCGTTAACCTCTTTCTTTCTGAAATACAAGTATAGGTTACAGCGTGTTTTTTATTAACCATTTTTGTTGATGTTTTTATTGTGTTCACTCCCTTGTATAATGCCCCCTGGGGCCCTCAAGGAAAATAAATGATGATGATGATCATGTGCCCATGGCTGTACGGGCGTGTGAATTGCTTGACGGTCACTATATTGCGATCATCCGATAAACGTGGCGCTGGAGATGAACTTCAGCATGGTTGGATCGAAGGAAATTCATCATACATTTTTGGCACTCTGGTCGCACGTCGCGTTGGTATAGCTTCACGGCCCAGAAGAGAAGACAGATTCGCTCTTGAGGCAACGTCATAACCTCGGCTTCAAGCCAGCAGGAACGGTTTTCTCGGTGGTAGTGACACCGTTGGCTCTACGAGCGCTCTGTGAGTGTTTGCCGCTTCGAACATCGCAACTTTGTTGTTCTTCATGCCCCATGCGCATTATAAAGCTTTAGATTTTACCGGTACTAGGGAGTCTGGAATCCGTCACGGAATGGTGCTTCTGCCGCGGCCCCCCCCCCCCCCCCCCCAAAAAAAAAAAAAAAAAAAAATGCGTTTTTTGATTTTTGTTTGATGACATCATTGAAGTGCCATGTTATCGCCGGCCACGATCCTGGCGGTGGGTGTCACATTGCAGCGGCGGTGGATGTGGAAAACACCAGTTTTGCTTGAGGTCGCTCTCACCTTGGAAGTCCACAGATGCTTCGGCAGTCAGGAGTTGGGAAGCTGCGATGGCAGCGACACTCGTGTTGGCTCGTCCTCTTTGCGGAAACTTCCAGCGACAACCACCAGGATCGCGACATCCGACAGCGTGGCATTCCGGCTTCTGTGACGTCATTTCTTGCCACTTTGGGACCACGTTTGATGGGCAACAATCGGAGACGCCTTCCAGGCACTGTACTGCTGGGGACTGGTTTTAGGGCTCTTTCTGAAGGATCCAAAGTTCCACACATTTTTATGGCCTTTACTAGGGAGTTTTCGTAGACCGCGTTTCCTCCACCCCTAAGCCCTTTGTAACGAAGAAGCCGCTACTGCACCTGCGCGCCGATGGCCTTGACTGTAGAGTACCGGGTATCGTAGCGTTGCGGGACGGCGAAAACCATGTACGAAAACTCCCTGTTATCGAAATTTCGCAGCGGATCCCGTGCTTGTGTTTTGTGTACACTGTGATCACTACGACATGTACACTACGACGGAGTTGCTGCGTTTTTCTAAAAGTGTGTACACATTACCGTTCATAGAAGTATTCCACGTCACATGTGACCTCTTCTCGTTTCAGGGACTCTATCTGAAGTCCTAAAAGTTGCAGAAGCTGAACTATTTTGTACAAAATGACCATGAATGAGGTACTGAATAGTCCTAGCGCTTGACAACTTTAAAGCAGACTAGCTTCGAGAATGAGCCAGAAATTAGACGAGACAATTTAGGGGTGGTGCAAGTAAAGTGAAAGTGAAGCGGCTCTGTATTTGAGGAAAAAAAAATCATCTTCATTTGGCTTTTAGGAGCACGAATATCGAGATTATTTTTCAATTCTGTGCACGGAAGCTGCAGAAAATCATTTTCAAAGTACCGATGAAGCCCCCGCCCGCCCTCCCTTCCCGGAGCGTGACATCATACTAGGAGTTTTCGGGATCTCCGCTCTCGCGCATCTTCAGCGCCTGTAAGAGCTGGGCACGCGCACTTTTGCTATTTTCAAAAAGGGGAAAAAAAAAGTAAGACATCAAGAATGGTGCCAGAGCGAGAGAATATACCTGGCAAGCATGCAATTGCACGCGCTGCCCATACGAGCGACACGCGCTTGGAGGCCAAATGATCCTAGTGTCACGTGACAACTGGTCGGAAACCTTTCGTGTTTTCTCTCGCTTAGTTACATCTTCAGTGGAAACGAACGTGATATTCAAACTTATGGGATAAAAATACTGTAGCATTAAACTCTAACTCGTTTTTTTTTTTTCTTTTCAACAATTTATTCAGCTTCCTTTTAAATCCTTGCTTCCTGTACAGGAGGATGGAATGGTCGTGGCAGTCCGAGTAGTCGCAGTGAATCCATTCGTTCCTAACGCCCTCGACAGCCGAGATTAACTTCCTGAATTAGTTCATAAAATTGTCCCTCAATGTTGCTGTTTTTTGTTTTTTTTGTTTTTTTTGTTTTTTGCCGACATTCCGTGCGATGTTATATTTATATTGTAATTATTGATTCTCTACATTCCTAAGTCTGACCAGTAACTGCGAACATAAAGTGACGCCGGTGTCATTGCCTAAATATAATAATGTAACGCGTATTAAATCTAGCAAAAGTCAATCGTCTATCCACTACATAATCAATCCAGTCACTTCGTTGTCCTCTGTTTTCCAGTCCTTTCCTGGTCTTGTTCTGTTTCATCTCAGCCATCTTGCCGCAAAGAGGTGGTTCTCCACTTTTTTTTTAATGTGTCCATATGTCCCGTTGAAGGTACAACTTTAGTTGCGTTTGATATACAGAAACGTTCGACGTCTTCGACCATCTGCAGGGTTCCGGCATATCTTCGAGCTCGTGTGTCACAGGGCCTAAACGTCGTACAGTATTGTTTCCTATCTCACTACTGACACCAAAAAAGAACGGTGAATTAAATCTAGTAAACATCTATCGTCTATCGTACAAAATTAATCAAGTCACTTCGTTGTCCTCTTTCTTCCAAGCATTTCTTCATCCTTGTCTTCTTCCGGTTTAATATACTTAGAAAACTGCATGCGCATTCCTATAAGGAAATGAAAACATAAAATTGAATACATGTTATAATGGTTCCTATTAACATTCTTGAGGCATGCATGCACACGTTCTCTTTCCTCTCCTCATAAAATCAAGAAACTTTGTAGCCAGGTAAAAAAAATAAAAATTCAATTTCAGTCGATTCAATTTAAACTGTTTTTTTCTCTGTTTCTTTTTTTTCTGCTTCAAAGTCTTGTAATTTAATTTCTACATTTCTATGTTTTTACGCTCAAGCACGGCGCCGTTTCCCCTCCGCGTTTAATCGAAATAACTAGCACTCCAATCTCTTTCTTTGCATAACAAATTACCGGTGTTCCACGCAATCCCAGCCTTCGAAATTAATTTTTTTTTTTTTTTTTACCTCAGTGCTGATAATCTGAACGAAGGAAGCGCTGCGCCCGCGCAGCCGACAAAGCCTTTAGACAATCGGCCAGCGCTCTCTCCCTGAATACCGTCAGCGCAAACCAAAGCTATCTTATGTTTATATACGACGGCAAACACCGCGTCCAGACCGCAAGCGGGCCATTGTCGTCATTGTTCCCTGAAATGTCATTCACACCTGCCGACGCTCTCAGGAAGGGTGCACGACGGCAGTGAACAATGCAAGCGCGGCAGTCCGGAAGCTCTTGATCAGACAGTGCGCAGTAGAGAAAGCCACGTCATGACATCCTTAAGCGTGCGAGTTGAGCTTGTACCGACGACTAGACTTTCGCGAAAGCGACGCTCACGTCGGTGGGGATTCGATAAGACTGTCCCCGGAGCTCAGGCATGCGTTCTTTAATAAGTTCTGCCTGGTGCAAGCTTGAAGTGCCTTAACGGCGATATTCTATGTTTGTAACGCAACTAGTAATGTGAAGTCATGTCTGTTTATCTGCACCACGCTAATATGAATACCCCGCTACATGGACAAACGTTTCGGGGACAAAATACGTGATTGAAAGGGTTTACTCCGAATTAACATAACAAATTGATAACAAAAATGTACAGACGTTTCGCCACCTATGCAGGTGGCATCTTCAGAATACAATGAAGATGCCAACTGCATGGGTGGCATCTTCATTGTATACTGATCTTTCAGTTATCCCGCCTCCAGCTCTAGCTTCCGACTTTTGATAACGCTTCTGCGTCTCGTAATCCTCGAGCGTTCACGCGCAACCAAAGCACGTCTAAATTCAACGAGCGCGTGATGGAGGACCCGGTATTCGAGGCACACCTTACTTCCTCACCTTGACAAGGATAACAGACGCCAAGATGTTATCATTGGCAGAACGCTCGCGCTATACTCCGTTTACCCTTAAAGGGGTATTCACACAAGGGAGTAATCCCGGGGATTTCTCCCTCGTGTGAATACCCCTTAAGCTGAGGCTAGAAGCTCCACCTTCAGCGCGAGCTTTCTGCCCTTGCTAACACGGTTGTGAAGGCACAGGCACGCGTAACCAAAGCAGTGCGGAAGCCAGCGAGCTCGCGCTGAGGGCGATGCTTCTGGTTTCAGCTTAAGGGTGAACGGAGTATAAAGGCGGAGCTTCTACTGCAGGTCTTAAAAGACCAGTGATGGTGACACGTTAAGAACGCGTCAAAAGTTCTATCTCCACCAGGCGCTTGTTGCCATTCGTCGCGCAAGCTATAGACGGACACTTCTCGTAACCTGACTGCAAACATCCTATGGAAGTGGTAAAACCAAAAAAAGAGGCTCAGACAGTGAGGTGCTGTAAATAAAGTATGTTCCTTCCTTCCTTTGGCAGCGCGTGAACACAAGGGCTATATAAAAGGCAGAAAGCTGACGCGGGAGGAGGATTTTTTACTACGTTGTTAACCTGCCGAAAACTGTATGCGGAGAGCAAGTCGTCTGCTTCTTGCGCAGAAGTTGCGGTGACGTCAGAACGATGCCAAGCTCTGATTGACTTCGATTGAAAAGATAGTAAGCAAACCTGAATTCTTGATGCCTTGAGGTCTACCCACTATTTTTTCAATCAGCCAATAAGAGCTCCGCGTTCTGACATCATCGCAGCCCCTGTGAAAGAAGCAGACGATATTGCGCTCGGCATAAGTCTGATATCGCAACGTCGGCTATCAATGTAGGACTCCTCAGTTGCCTCTTCCAAAGAATAAGATTTCCTAATAAAATTCGATTTGAGAATAAATTTTACAGAGTTGCGCTTATGTACATCAAACGTTATGAGCGATTTTCAAAACTTTTCAACTGGAAAATGGCAGCCGATGATGCCCACGAAAACATGGAGATGAATTGCGCCAGCCACCGGGTACGGGCCTTATTTCTCCGTTGAACTTACATGATAATCGGTTATAACTTTTGAACAAAATAATGGAAAGATGTAAAACATTGGCATCTGGTGCGGACCGCTAGCGCTACATTTGGCGGAGCGTGAGGATTGGCGATGTACAATTACTTTTTTTTGTCGAAAATAGCGTTGTAAGTGTTTTTTGTAGTACACTTTATGTGTTCTTGATTATTAGACCTTTACAAGATCCACACAAAAATTGTTATAATAGTGACAAAGTAAAAACGTATTCTTATGTCAGCTCCAATATTGAAAACAAAATAAGCACGTCTTATGAGTTCTGAATACGAAGCATTACGTTCTGTCTTCTAGCGCGTTGCGCCACTCCTCGTTCCGCCAGCCGCGGATTCGGAGACTTGACAAAAATGGCGGATTTCGCTTCCTGCCTCTTCGCTCGTTTTGCTGCGTTCTTCCGCTCCCTTAGTTCCGCTACTGTGAAGACTTTGGCCGCCAAACATATAAAGGCTACCAGCGCCGCCATGTTCCTCGGCACCGAGTGGACCAGAAGCGGCCGCAGCGCCGGCAGGGAGTGCGGCGGTGCGCCGCGCAGACCGCCCTGGCTCGCTGGTGACTGCTGCGCCGCTGGCTGAGGCAGCGGCGGGGGTGCGAAACTTGGCGCGGCGCATGCTGAAATCACGTGTCCTCTCATCATCATCATCACCCTAACTGCGGGTATCGGTTGACGACGTTAAACCTCAAAGCGTAGCTTTAGGCCTAACGTTAGGCCGAACGTCAGACCAGCGCATACCCGCTTCCCCCCCTTTCGCTGCACCGCCAGCAGTTCGGCTGGCCCCTTTGCAACAGTGCCGCCGTTGCTATTGAGCCACATGACGCGTCGCAGCCAATGGGAATTTAGGTGCCGTTTCGCTCAGCCAAAGGAAATTTCGGTGCCGTTTTTTGCTGCTACAGAAAACGCCGGCTTCGCTCCATGAGGCGGTAAATGCTTTCGAATTAAAAACCTCCATTTTACAAGACATTCATAGTCAAGGTAGCCAATGTGGGACATCAAGCCAGGGGTAAAACTGCTTATACATCAAATACATGACAGTCAGCATTCAGATCCGAACGCGTGTCACCGCGAGTGCAGTGCTTCAAATGCCGCATGGTAATGAGTTCAAGGAGGAAACTTTGCACGCGGCATTCTACACAATGATATTGAGGTGACCGTGTTTTCTGAATGTCTTTTGTATGATGTATGAGCAGTGTGACCCCGGCTTAAAGGTGATTTAGCCAACATAGAAATATCACACTTGCTTTTTATACCAAAGAGTGTGTTCCTGATAACTTTCCAAATGGGGTCTAACCCGGCATTATTAAACTTTCGTACAGCATATTTGCATATCTTAATATTTCGAACTATCATCAAATGATTATCAACTTTCAATTATATACAGTACAGTTATTTTCATTATTATTTGTTTTTACCTACGTTGTATGGTCTGAAACGTTTAAGTGTCGGGTCGAGTCAGCCTATAGTTTAATGGTCTACTCCAATCAAGACCGTTTTAAATGACGACGCTGCACTTTCGTTTCTGGACCTTATCTTTTAACGCAATTTGTTATTTCAAAGTTCCTTCATCAAATTACGTGTAAAATCATCGTAAAAAGGCTACGTTTTAGTACATTTCGCAGCAGTTTACTATAGCTCGTTATTAGCACGCCGCCGTCAGTTATCGATCTCCTCACATACCGATCTTAAGAGGAATCATTCGGTATTCTCAGAGCGGCACCGAGCACCGCCCAAACTCATTGAGCTCATTAGTAAGTCCAGCACGCGCTTAAAAAGAGCAGCGAATGCGGAAGAAATTTCGTTAATGACAGCTCAGCGAGTCGTCCGCATCTTTGTACTCGCTTACCAGTGACTCATGGTTATGAAGCCAATCTCGCCGAGTGTGCACGTTCGCAATCTTCCTACGGCGCGAGCTCATCTTCATGCTAAGTGTTATAAATGAACTACCGGCAGACCTTTAACAGTGTTGCCTGTCTGCAAACCGTCACGCGCCAACCGCTACGGCGGCTCCTCTTGTTGTTTTACTTTGTGAAGTTACGTGCTCGTGAGAGATTCCGTATCACAGGACGCTCTATGTGGTGTACTAGACACCGCGAGATGGATATTCGGGTTCCACGTTATAATTATTCCGAGTCGGTCTAAATTAAACATTTTGTGTTTGCACACGCGTGCAAGAAAAAAGAAAGTTTCATTTAGACCAACTAGGCGCCATTGGTTATTTACAGTGTCAGGATTAGCGCAATGTCGGTTCGATGCATCATTGCTATTAAAGGGGTTGTCCGGTAAACAATTGTCTTCCAGAAAATAATTAAATTATATTGCTATTGCTTTCAGGAATATCGTCAACACAATATCCGAATTTTAAACCATCCACTGCACAAGTAATTCAATCTTAAACAGAGCCCAACTGCTCGGATTGCACCTGCCAAACACACAGCGTTCTCGTTGACAACAGCGGAAGCTCTGACGTAACTTCACGCAAAAAGAGCCACCTCAGCTTTTGACTGCTGTCTTAGTAAAATTACTTCATTCTAAGAATGACAAGATTTACGGTATTGAGGAAAGCTCAATTCTTCGACGATGATCTTCGTACGCGCCATCAACCACGACGAGACTCTGACGTTACCATGCCGGATATGAAGTCACGACAGGACCAGCCCTGCATACTTTCAAAATTTGGTATGAAGTTTCGTATTGATGTTCATAATTTATTTAACGAATAGTGGGGCGTCTTTTTGTGAAGTAAATATCACATATAACATATTTTGGCCCTCTCTACGTGACTTGCGCAAACAAATTAGTAACTTCCGGATATCACCGGACAATCCCTACCGGACAATCCCTTTAAGCTGAAAAGGGGAAACGTTGTGAAGGGCTCAAAGATGAAGATAAAAAAAAAAATGTCTTTCCTTCTCTCCTCAAAGTTAGCCCCCTTAGCTTAAAGGGACCATGAAATGATTTTTCAACTTCTTACTCCTTAGCTTTAATCCTCAACGCAAAAGCGAAATGAGAAATCGCGTGGTCGTGACGTGCTTCTACAGTGCTTCTTAAGCTTCTACAGTGCTTCTACAGTGCTTCTTAAGCACACCATAATAAGTTCCATCACGGCACTCATTGGACACGAACGCGAATTGAAATATTCGTCGACGGATTGATTGTTGACGAGCGCATACGTCCGAGCTACATAGTGCTCGTTTCCAATATGTGAGCTGAGTTCGGCTGACGTGCTTCGGCACCGCGGATGCATCAGAGTGAAAAGGCAGATAACTTTCAAAGGAAAGGACGCACGAAATTATCCGCTTTATTTTCAGATTTTCGTAGAGAGAAGCAGGATTTAGGCTTTCTACGCTCGTGTACTAGTTTTATTCGGGTGCACCAAACGATATGGGATTAGTAAAATCCCAATTTATTACAGTCGAAAATTCATTTCATGGCTCCTTTAATATAACAGTTCCTTCCCTCTGCCGACCTTTAAATTAGGCCGGGGTCACATTTCTTATACATCATACAAAAGACAGTCAGCATACAGATTCGAAAGCGTGTCACCGCGAGATCTGAGCTTCGAATGTCCCGTGGCAATGAGTTCAAGGCGAAAACTTGGCACGCGGCATTCAAACCACGGATATTGCTGTGGCTCGTGCTTGCAGAATGTCACTGGCTTTGGATAGAGTGCCTGGACAAGGACTCAGCTCGCAGCATGGGAAGGGAGTGCAGCTCCAGGTTTGCTAGTTGACAGCAACCAACGACAACGACTACTTGATACAAAGTGATGATTCCTACTTCAGAAAATATATTGCAACAATGCTCTGAGGGATCTGGAGCGTCTACTTTTTCGCAGGGCACTCGGGAAGGTCAATCGCTGCAATCTACGGAGAAACCTCCGCGGGAAACCAGGCTTAATATATCTTTAAACCTAAAAAAGAAAAAACAGTCTGACACTGATCATGACATTTCACAATGCTTAATGTCAAAGCGCAGACGATTGTTTTTTTTTTTTTTAAATCTTAATTCCAGACAATTTTTTTTTAATGCGAGAGCATTAAATAATCCATGGAGCAAAGCCAGAAACGTCTGTAACCGCAAAAGGAAGGAAACGCAAATGTTTTTATTGGCTGAGCAAAATGGCTCTTAATATAGCCATTGACGGCCGCTCACGAGGGCGCGCGCTCGGCCGCCGCTCTCGTGGCAGGCGTTGCCGGAGGGGGGAGGGGGGGGGGGGGGGGGGGGGTGCTGCGGCCGCTTCTCGAGAGCGCGCGCTAGCCCGCCGCTCTCGTGTCAGGCGTAGTCAGAGAAGTGTGGGGGCTGCGGCCGCTTTTGCTCCTCTCGGCGCCGAGGAACATGACGGCGCCTGAGGCATCTATATCGGCGGCGGCCGCAACCTCGGCAGTAGCGAAACATGGCCGTTCCATGCTAGTACACGTCAGACGAAAAAAGGGAGCGGAAGAGCGACATTCATGCTTTCGAATTCACAACTCATAAGAAGTGCTCAGGTGTCGTCGGAAATTTTGGCACTGTCATTCGCCGAGCTCTCTCAAGAAAGAGCGGCAATTGAGCCTTGTAGTAGACCGAGCTATAGCGTGACTGAAACATATAATGTATATATATATATATATATATATATATATATATATATATATATAATTTTTTTTAACGCGATAGCGCGTGTCGCAGGAAATCCGGCGTGCGCGTCGGCGGGACCAAAAAATCCTATAATGCAAGGCGCGCAGCAACTTGTGACGTCACGTGTGACATCCCATGGGACGTCACATGTGGCGCTGCGCGCTTTGTATTATGGGATTTACCCACTAGGCCTGTCAGAAATATTTCCCCCGACAAATTTAGTGGGAAAATCCCATAATGCAACGCGCGCCGTCACGTGTGACGCCACAAGTGGCTGCGCGCGTTGCTTTATGGGACCACGCACACACGCTTGCACAGCCTGGCAACGATCACGCGTTTATACGAGAAGGCTTTGCGAACGGGGCCCGATAACGCTATCGCGTTCTACTCTTAAAGGCGCAGCTTATGCGTCCCCCAAGTTTAATTTATTTGCGTTTACTTTCTGCTTGGAGCGCGAGCACCACGCCGCGCGCTCACGCTCTGGCAGGCGCGTGATGAAAGAGTTCGATTCCCGATTCCATAGCCGTCTGACGTCCTTACATAACTGGTGACCCGGAATTCGAGCAGCGTCGCTCACACACCGCGGATGCCGGCTTCATTGCGAACATGGACAGCGGCAACGCTTGTGGGAACCATGGGGTTCCCTCTATCCCTATCTAGGCCTAGCTTCAAGCAGGTCGTGGGAGTCGTCGTCATCAATGGCGTCGGCCTCCCGGATACAAGGAACCACGAGGCCGAATTCCCCGAAGGGGCCGGCTCTCCCTTGCCCATTTTGGGTGAATGCGCCTTCGGCACACCCTAGAGAGTTATAATGGACGCGACTGCTAGCGGCCTCCCCGGGCGCGTCCATTCTCCGAGGCTACATAAGCTGGCCCCGAAGGAGTGCCAGTGGCTCTCGTCGGCGGAAGCCCCGGCTCTACGGAGCTCGGTTTTTCTTTGTGGGCTTCCGACTTCCCGTGAATCTGTCTAATGCGGCAGCGCGGGAAACCGACCGGGTGATACTGGCAATTGAGCCAGCGCCCAGACTTTTCTTGTCTACGAGCGAAGCGTGTTGGCATCTGAGTCAATAAACACGTCTTTATCCGGACCAAAGGAACCTTTTTCTGTGTTTATAAGTGGTAGCCCCAAAGGGCAAATTCCCACATTTGGCGCCCCAACGTGCGGCTTTCCATGGACTGCAAAGACAGCAGCATCCATCTCCTTTCGCTAAGATAGCGAACCAGGTCAATTTCCGGCCAAGGATCAAACAGGTGGACAAAGGGAGAGGCGAACGTCCGACACCCGCTGCCACTCAACGGCTTAGTGGCCAAGTCAGCCACGCACGGACACAATGCAGTGTCTTTTCAGCCGAGCTCGCTTCCAAACGGAGGTGACTCAACGCCCGGAATGCATCCGAGGCATTCCCGTTCGGGACGACGCCAGCCTACTTCGCTGGGGAGAGCGCACCTGCGCTTTTCGAGGTCAACCCCGTTTTCGAACTAAGAGGCAAGTGCAGCTTTTTGCGTTCGAGACGGCTCGCGGGGCCCACCCAGAGTGGACACCCCGTCAGCGCACAAACTAAAAGCGTATCTCGGAGCGAGAAAATGCGCTGTGCCTGCATCGCCCACTGCTAGATTACGCAGCGCGGGTGATTGCGAACAACACCGGTCCCAGCCTAGCGAGGGTGCGGAGACCGCCGATGGTGCCCTTCGTCGCCGCGTCGACGGACCAGTAGCCATCAGGTTGACCAAGCGACCCCCGGAACAAAGGCCCTGCAGGAAAACTGAGTGAGTCAAAATGATTTCCTTTTTACTCCGTCTTTCCTTCCCGCTATCAAGGGACAGAGGACTGGCGTGAGCATGGTTTTCGGCAACTATTTTAGTATGTTCCGTTTACCCGCGATCGACTCCGGCCTAAAGTCAGTGAGCATCGCACGCAACAATAACGTTAGGAACCTTTGAGGGCCACCTAACGAGTTGCGACCCCGTAAAAGCGACGTTAATTGTGAAAACGCCGCGGGGTCCGGGAGCAGTTCAATCGTGCTACCGGGCAGTGCAACAGGTTGAACAGCGTCCCGAGATGATTGCGTGTCGATTAAGATGACCGCCATGCGGTCACTGGACGATATCGTGAACCACGGCACTCGAGGTGTTCGTTGGGAATCGACCATAGCACCGATGAGTTTTTGACGCTCAGCAGAACGATCCGGGGTGTAAATATGTGAATAGTTGTAAATACTTTCGCGGACTCTGCGGAGTCGGGCGGTGCGTCCGCCGGGTGGTACGCTCGCCACTAACGTCGCTAAGCAACTTGCATTGTTGCAGACGGGCTTTGGCAGCCGGGCAGCGTACTCGCCGGGTCGAGCAACTCGTGTTGTTGCCGATCGGTGCCGTAAATAGTCTTGTATTGCTATTGGCACGGGGTTTCTTTTTTGTTTGGGATCGGTTTCTGTTCTTGCTGATGCGGATAAACTCGTGCTACGGCGCTTGGCCTCTACGAACATTGCAGTTCAAGGTGGCTGTCCTGCGCGGCTGGGAGGTGCATTCGGTGCTCTCCTTTGTTCGCGTTGGCCAGGGCAGCACGCGGCTCCAAGACTTTTCGAAGTTAGGTCGCTGTGCTATACCTGGCCACAGGCATTTGTGTTTTAGCCTAAGGTAAAAGCTAACATGTTTGAAAAATAACAATGTTGGCGAGCCTGCCCGATTGCAGCCCTGCATCGTTTCAATATCACAAGAAAGGACAGGGTGGCGCATTTGAGATTTCATCGCGCCCGCAAATCGAAGCGATTAGGCATCGTTAGCAAAAGCAGCTACAAAGAACTTTGCCTCGTCGAACTGTCACCAACAAATTCATTGTCCGGGGTGACGCGAGTCAGCTTGGTATGTGGACATCCGTGTTCACATTAAGCGGAGTCGTGGAACTATTTTCACAATAACTTCGCGAGCCGAGCCAGTGCGATGCACATGACTCACGGCAGAAAAGACGCCTTTTGTCTCTGCCTCTTTTTATCTCCGGGGCCTTGTGCACTCAGAGATTGGTCGAGTGTCCTCAGTTGGACGGCTCCACCTTGCTCGGAAGTTTCCGAGGCTTCCTTCTTGGGGAAAGAAACGGGTTAAGGGGGCAGAGCGCAGGCTGCATTCCAGTGCCGGCGGTTCCTGAGCCATGGGGCCACATCGAGGTGGCATCGACGCCAGGGAGCGTCATCGTCGCCGGCCTGCCAGTCCCCCTTCCGATCCCCAGAAGATCCGGCTCTTCGGCTGTTGACCAAGATGGCGGCAGCCACCCTCCCGTTGCCTGGACTCGTCCCCAGGCCAGTAACACGTGGCACCCAGTCGCGGACCCAGGCTGTGGACCCGTGCCGACAACAAGCCGCTCGCATCCCGTCACGGACCCAGTGACAGTGCTCATGCCACATGGTGCGTCCCCAAGGAGAGACGCCCAGCTGTCGACCATTCCGCGGTTCCGCAAACATTTCATCGTGGAGTGACCGGGCCGGTCCTTCCTGCCCAAGCCAGACCACTACGCCGACCGTTCAAAGCTGCTCCCGGTAAGCCTGCTAAGAAGCGTGGGCTGCAGAGTTCGACTGCACCCGGGATTCACTTGCAAGCAGCAAGCGAGAGTTTTCAGCATGTACCGCGCTGATCGTTTTTTATTTCTTTGTGTTTTTTTTTGCGGCATGCTCTTTTCGCTCTAGCGTTTTTATTTTTTGTTTTGATTTTGTTTTTGAGAGCCGGTAGGCCATTTTATTTTTTAGGCCTACCTTAGCCTTGAGAAGGGGGGAGTGTGGGAACCATGGGGTTCCCTCTATCCCTATCTAGGCCTAGCTTCAAGCAGGTCGTGGGAGTCGTCGTCATCAATGGCGTCGGCCTCCCGGATACAAGGAACCACGAGGCCGAATTCCCCGAAGGGGCCGGCTCTCCCTTGCCCATTTTGGGTGAATGCGCCTTCGGCACACCCTAGAGAGTTATAATGGACGCGACTGCTAGCGGCCTCCCCGGGCGCGTCCATTCTCCGAGGCTACATAAGCTGGCCCCGAAGGAGTGCCAGTGGCTCTCGTCGGCGGAAGCCCCGGCTCTACGGAGCTCGGTTTTTCTTTGTGGGCTTCCGACTTCCCGTGAATCTGTCTAATGCGGCAGCGCGGGAGACCGACCGGGTGATACTGGCAATTGAGCCAGCGCCCAGACTTTTCATGTCTAAGAGCGAAGCGTGTTGGCATCTGAGTCAATAAACACGTCGAAAACGGACTCACTGTGTTGGTGTTGGTGTTGTCTCTCGCCCACCGGAACCCAAAAAGGGGTTAATTGAAAATTCCCACACGCTTCATCTGACGGAGACGCGACGGCAGCCTCCAGTTCCTCTCTCGCTACGATCGAGCTACGACTTCCAGCATTCTGGCCCAAGAACCCGTAAGTCTGGTTCACGCAGGTCGAGGACCTTTCCATCTCGGGCGGATCACTTCACAAATGGCGCACAATTACCACGTCGTCGCATCTCTACCTACAGAGATCGCAGATCAACTAGACGGCGTGTTGCCTTTGGCGCCACCTGAAGACGCCTACGATCAGCTGAAAGCAGCGTGGCTAGCCAGGACGACTCTATCAGGGAGGTCCCGCATCCAACAGCTCCTCACCGCTCAAGAGCTTGGGGACCGTCGTCCGACGCCGCTCTTTCACCGCATGAAGTAGTTACTTGGATTGCAAGGTTCCGAAGAGCAGAGTTCTACCCTGCGCGAGCTTTTTCTTCAAAAGCTCCAGCAAGGCATGCGGATGATACTAGCCGCGGACGACATGTCCCTCGACCGCCTAGCCGTGCTTGCTGACCGCACCGCGGAATATTAATCGCCTCACATGCGCCAAGTTTTCAGTCACCAAGAGCTATACATTTTTACTCGAGTGACGCTAAAACGGCTTAAATTAGTTGAGTCGCAATTTTATAGCTCATGACCACCGCTAGGGGCTGTTTCGCGGCCTGTGGTTGGCCCCGAGATGCTCGCCTATTCAAACCAACGAATGGCCAAACTCTCCCAATACACGGCTCTGCCCTTGGAACACACAGTTATAAAACCAAAATCTAGATGGCGCTTCAAACGACAGGAAGTGGACTGAAGTGAGTAAAGGGGGGGGGGGGGGGTACACCCTTCTGCGTGAGTTTTACAACTAAGGTAATCTAGTAACGTTGTCTCATACACAACGTTGCGTCAGCCTTTTCCACAGTGAGAGTGGTCTTGGTCAACGCGACACTTCTTGTCCACCCGCTTCCACTCCTGACCGACGCCTCCGAGACAGCTGTCGAAGCTGTTCTACAGCAGCCCTTGGACGGAGTCTGCAAGTCGCTTGGTTTCTTTTCACAGAAACGGAAACCCATGGAAACGCGGTACAGTACCTTTGGACGGGAACTGCTTGCTGTTTACTAGGCTGTGAGACGTTTTCGCTAGTTCCTCGAAGGACGGCAGTGTCTTGTACTCAAAGACCACAAGTCTCTGACGTACGCCTTTCATAGCAACCACACCCCCTACTCAGGGCGGGAGATAGGCACCTTGCCTTCATCCCCGAGTTCACGGTTGACCTCCGTCACGTCAAGGGCCAAGACAACAGCACGACCGATGCGCTTTCTCGTTACGAAGTTATTTCCTAGTCCTCGGGCCTGGTAGACTTTCAGACCCTCGCTGCAGCACAACAGGCAGACTCGGAATTACAAGTTCTTCGGAACGCAACAACGTCCCTGGTACTCAGGGACATGCCACTTCCAAACTCGTCGGTGACCATAACATGTGACATGTCAGCAGGAAGGGCTCGACCTTTCCTGCCATTTGCTTTGCGACGCCAGATCTTCCACCGGCTATCACAACATCAGCCATTCAGGCATTCGAGCCACTCAGCGACTGCTCACAGCGCGTTATATATGGCCGAAAATGAATGCTAATGTCCGCAGCTGGGCAAAGGCCTGTCGTCAGTGCCAGCGTTTCAAAGTGAGCAAGCATACGATAACATCGTTGAAAACATTTGCACCACCTGATGCACGATTTGATCATGTGCACATCGACATCGTAGGCCACTCCCACCATGTGAAGGATTCCGGTGCATTCTAACTTGCGTTGACCGTTACATACACTATATGGCCTGAAGCAATTCCACTGGCCGACATCTCTGCTGAGACCGTCATAAGTACATTTGTTGGGACCTGAATTGCTCCTCCGGCTGCCCATCTACTGTAACAACGAGCAGAGGACGCCAGTTCCAATGCGCCTTGTTCAGTGCTCTGACGCAGCTGCTCGGGACCCGCCCTATCCGCACCGCCGCTTATCGCCTGTCGGTAAATGGAATGGTATAGAGCGTTTATACCGCCAGCTCAAGGCAACGATCACTGCACGGGACGAGCGCCTTCAATGGGTCGACTATCTGCCTCTTGTCCTTCGCAGCATTCGGTCCGCGTTCAAGCAAAACCTGAACTGCACCTCCGCAGAGTTGGCGTATGGCGTACCACAACGTTTGCCAGCAGACTTCTTTGAAGCAGCGAAAACGTCGGAGTTGCCTTCCCCAAATATCTTCCTGGAAAATATGCGGCAGAGCTTTCAGCAGCTACAACCAACTCAACTTCGCTTGCCAAAGCTCACAGAAAGTCCTTGTGAGCCAGGAGTTGTCATCGTGCCCACACGCTTTCCTGAGGAAAGAAGGTTTAAAGAAAAGCTTGACACCCCTAACGACTGACCTTTAAAGTCATCAATTGTACGGCGAAAACCATGGCTCTCGACTTACGCAGTAGAACGGAAGTCGTTGCCATGGGGCGTGTAAAGCCAGCGTTCTTGAATGACGCTCCGCTATCTTCTGCTGTTCAGCAATGAGTCCCCGGTACGTAAATCAGTTCGCCACCCACTACAGAGCGTGTCTCGTGGAGCACGTGGCTCGTTGTTAACAAAAACTATACTTCGTCTCACCTTAGCATGGACTAACCGCGAATGCTGTGCTAGCGCGAGCGGCTAACCTTGACTGCCTTGACTGGAGCACACGCTGCACGAGCGCTCGTGCAGCCGCCGAGGCTTCATTCGAAGCAACTAGCTCGCGCTTTTGCACGCGCGGCTAACAATAGTCCATACTAAGGTGAGACGAAGTATAACAGCACCTTCTTCTACTTTGCTCTATGTGGCTCGGAGCGCGAGCATGTTTGCTCGGAGCGCGAGCACCACGCCGCGTGCTCACGCTTTGGCGTGCGCGTGATAGAATAGTTTGATTCCCGATGCCGTAGTGGTCTGACGTTCCTACAGCCCTCTCAACTAATTTCCGGGAAGGCAGACACCCCATATTTCTCGGAGTGAAGGATTATAAATGATTCTGCGACGGAGCGGCGGAGTGGCGGAGTGGCGGAGCGGCGGAGAACCAACGAACTAAAAAGTGACACGTAGTCAACAGAGAAAAACGTTCCAGATGATGTCTACTCAAACTACTGTAGTTTAACTACTTTTCCGAGTAACTTGGTAACTTTCAATTACAACTCTATTTGGGTAATTAGTAGTTTAATTTAACTACGTTTTTCAGGTAACTTCTACTCAAATTACTAACTACTTTAGAAATCTAGTGCTTATTCTGCTCATCACAAAGTTTGAGCGCAGAAATAAATAAGACGCCGGCAGATGAAGTGGCATTCCCGAACAAGGGGCCCCCTCACATTCTGTTCCCACGCGCATATACTCGGCAGCCATAGACACTGCAACAAAGGCGTCCCTGAGCCAAGGTGACGACGAGCAGCCAAAACATAATACCGGCGCGCACGAACGCAGGAAGAGATGCTTAACAAGCCTTGGTCGGGTATTGACGTAATCCGGTAATGCACGAAGGCGCCGCGCTCCCAGCTGCAGCCGTGAAAGACGACGACACTCCCAAGGTTGTTGTTGCTTTCATGTTGTCTGCCTTTAATGAGTTCTGCCTGAAGCGGTTTGGGGGTTTCACGGGAGCCGCCACTGGAATGACCTCGCAGCTCGGCGCCTTTTCCCATGGTCGCCTCGTCGTCAGCGCATATACCCTTGCAAAGCTGGACTCTCCCGCGCACAATCGCAGACACGGATAATCCGTTCATGGGAGAACGTTCCCGCTTCCAGCTGCAACTGTACGCGCGACGATGCTTGTTCACGTAATCCTTCGCGTCCTTCCGACCTTCCATGCCAACGAGACCTCCTCTTTGTTGAAAATGATTTACTTGTCAGGCGTGTCAGGCGCTCGTCAGGCGCGTCAGGATACCGTAGTCGCCGGGGAGGAATGGGAGTCACCCTTGGGATGTCCTTTTGTTGGACCCGGCGTCAGCGGCGAAGTATACTTCGTTTCATCCTCTATTAAACCAAAACATTTTTTCCAGTAGCGTAGCACTAGCACTGCAACGAGACGGGCAGTCGTGCGGATGATCTCATCGTCGTGGCGCGAGACTTGACCCTTGACGGTCAGGTGCACTCGCTCAGCGTACTCTCCGAACGTCGTGGGAATTAAGAGGGGCCAGTCATAACAATTTCAACTTGCCGAAGAAAAAAGAAAACAGAAGGAGTTTGTTATAAAAGACCCTCTAGCCTACGTAAACCTCACATGTTTCGTTATGGACACCTAAGATGCCGACACTCGCTTACCCGTCCCTGCACAGACTGCTTCTCAAATTCAACTCTGCCGTTCCATCCAGCGCGTCGGTGGAACGTTTTTTGAGCTTGGCTGGGAACGTCGTTAAGAGGAAAAGGGAAAAACTCTCCTATCAAAAAATTTGAAAGACAATTGCTTCTGCGAGGGATTAATCTATTTCGGTGAAAACGCAAGCCATAAAATGACTGCATTTACTTTAGGCTCGCAGGCTTTTTCATGGATCAAAACTGCTGTTCATTTTGCTACCACAAAAATATAAAAAAGTAACTTTGAAAGTAACTTCAAAGTAACTCGCTACTTTTTACGGTAGTTAGTAGTTTACTCAATTACTAATACAAATGCGTAATTTCTACTCTACTCCAATTACTTTTGGCGTCGATACTCAGTAACTTAACTTAACTACCTTTTTTGAGTAATTTGTACATGTCTGCTCGGGACCCGCCCTATCCGCACCGCCACTTATCGCCCGTCGGTAAATGGAATGGTATAAAGCGTTTATACCGGCAGCTCAAGGCAACGATCACTGCACGGGACGGGCGCCTTCAATGGGTCGACTATCTGCCTCTTGTCCTTCGCAGCATTCGGTCCGCGTTCAAGCAAAACCTGAACTGCACCTCTGCAGAGTTGGCGTATGGCGTACCACAACGTTTGCCAGCAGACTTCTTTGAAGCAGCGAAAACGTCGGAGTTGCCTTCCCCAAATATCTTCCTGGAAAATATGCAGCAGAGCTTTCAGCAGCTACAACCAACTCAAGCTCGGTTGCCAAAGCTCACAGAAAGTCCTAGTGAGCCAGGAGTTGTCATCGTGCCCACACGCTTTCCTGAGGAAAGAAGGTTTAAAGAAAAGCTTGACACCCCTAACGACTGACCTTTAAAGTCATCAATTGTACGGCGAAAACCATGGCTCTTGACTTACGCAGTAGAACGGAAGCCGTTGCCATGGGGCGTGTAAAGCCAGCGTTCTTGAATGACGCTCCGCTATCTTCTGCTGTTCAGCAAGGAGTCCCCGGTACGTAAATCAGTTCGCCACCCACTACAGATCGTGTCTCGTGGAGCACGTGGCTCGTTGATAACAAAACCTAACAGCACCTTCTTCTACTTTGCTCTATGTGGCTCGGAGCGCGAGCATGTTTGCTCGGAGCGCGAGCACCACGCTGCGTGCTCACGCTCTGGCGTGCGCGTGATAGAATAGTTTGATTCCCGATGCCGTAGTGGTCTGACGTTCCTACAGCCCTCTCAACTAATTTCCGGGAAGGCAGACACCCCATATTTCTCGGAGTGAAGGATTATAAATGATTCTGCGACGGAGCGGCGGAGTGGCGGAGTGGCGGAGCGGCGGAGAACCAACGAACTAAAAAGTGACACGTAGTCAACAGAGAAAAACGTTCCAGATGATGTCTATCCAGTCCAGTATCTAAGAGCTGTCGTTCCGGTGCTACGCCCAGGCAAGACACTTGGCATACCAAATTTTTCGAGAAGTTGGACAGGCCCTTGTTTTTAAATAGAAAATAAAAAAATAACATTATTGAAGAAAAATAATTGATTGACAAAAGCAAAAGGTATGCCAGTCTCATCATTCCGTGAAACCACCAAGCCTCTGGTGCCTTCCTGATTATCCAGCTTATGTAGTAATAATAGAATGCTAATATTTAAATTACTAGGCTAGACCTTCGTAGGCACCCAAATGTAACTCTATAATTGGGTGATTCTGGAGATTCTTGCAAATGCCTCCACGTTTTTCGGAAAGGTACTACAGAAAATATTATATCTCACAATATTTGCGCAATAAGGGGAATCACTAATTTTTTTTCAATTTAACTGACTGCAGGTAAAAACCTACAGTGTGTTGTACTCCGCGGCGTAGAACGCACGAGAGGGTTGTGTTGTTTCATAATATTTTGCGGAATTTTACTAGAGAGTCAAGCAGTTTCCACAATTTCACTCTATTCCAGAGGTCTCGACGTGGCTGGTTATCATTTTAATATTAAGTATAGTCATCTTATTTTTGTGTTTGTGATATTTTGATAACTTGTAGACTAACAAATATATGACATGCTTCCTCTCACAAGATTTGTTTTGCCCTGTGAATAAAACAAGCGTTACAGAATAGCTCCAGAACCTACGTTGATCGCATGAGGGCTCGTCAGAAAAAAAAAAAACACATTTTGGAGCGTGCACAGGACATCACTCTTCTGAATGCTTTCATATTTACCCTGGAACGTACCCCGGAATTTAAAAAAAAGAAATATAAAATAGTGAAACGTCAGTACAATATCTTCTATTTTTATGGGTAATTTCCCGTTTCAAATTTTCACTTACACTGCTTAAGTGCATTCATTAATTATCTGGGGTCCGTGTTTCACTTAGCTTCTCCAGCTGAAAAGACATGCTGCCCTGTATGCATTTTGTTATATTTGAATATGAATAATTCATTATGCAGCAGGTTCTCCTTTGGGGAATACCGTTAAAAAGGCCATCCAAATTGCAAACCAACGTATGAATTGGCACGATAGAAATAGCGCGGCCAAAATAAAAATAAAACGTTTCCGTCTTTTATTTGTAAATTTATTTTATATATATTTTAATCCCACGTATTTTAAAGCGGAAGAGATATGAAAGGTGGACTCCAGTTTCAAGCTTGTTTCCTAAATTTCTTCTTTTTTCTCCATCGGTTTCTTGATTTGTTTTTTTTTATATTATTTCTTGTTCACGTTTTATAATTGTGCCACAGTCCTATCGAATACATTTATTAAAAAAATATCGGTTTCTAATACGCCTGGTCTAAGACTCATCTTTACAACTTGGAGACTTAAATGCTAACAGTGTGAACCGAGTCAAGCTAATTAATTCGCTACTTCACACCCAGAAAGGCAAAGTCCTCTTATCCGTGGGGTGGGCAGTGCAGTTTTCCCCTCACGGCACCGAGCTATGTTTCACAAAACTTTGCAGATGTATTTTTTTTTCCGGCTTCACGTACCTGAGTTTCTACAACATCTACGCCGCCAGAAGCCACCATACATCGGTGCATGAAACAGCTTTAGTCTTTTCTAGCGGGTCCTTATGAGTCAGGGTGCTAGGCAATGAACACGCAAGCGGAAAACCAGGCTGGTCTATGAAAACATTTGGCCTGTAGCTTTCAAGTTTTGCGAGCGAAATCGAATACTTTCAGGACGCGTTTCGATAGCGAGGTTTTTGCGCTCCCTCACGTTGCTGAAAGGTGCTACGAAATAAAACATAAGCAAAACGGCTAAAAGTAATGCATTTTCAGCGTTTCCGTAGAACGGTAGGGTCACACACTGTATATTTTTGTTGATTTTTTTTTACGCTAATGGACAAACAGCTGACAGACGCTAGCATTCGAACCTGACTCGTGTGTGATCGAACGCTATACAACGTCGCCTTTATGGTCGCGTCCTGCAAACGCCGAAGCTAACATTACATAGTCGCGTTAGAGTCACTGGGGCTGTGTTCCAAAATGTACTCGATCCGACTCCGGAGTAAAGGTTTCGTACCTTGGCGTTTCAAAACTTACTCGCGCTTACTCGATGACGTCAGAACTCGCGTTCCAGAAGCGGGTTGTTTACTCCGGAGTAATTACTCACGCTACCCTCCTCGATCGGAGGGTAACGCCGGATCAAATCGAGTAAATACGTCAAGTGATCTTTTCGTCGTCTGCTTCCTGCGCCGACAGCCGTCAAAGCTCGTTTGCTCCCTTGGCTTTGGCGGCAGACGTTTGAAATAACAAAGAATGAGGTGCAGCCATTTATGTGTGGTTATTGCAATTTGCTGTTTTCAACTCGGGAATTGATTGAACCACATCCAGACCGTCTACCTTCCCTCAGGCAAGTATACTTAAGTTATTATCAGAGTGCGAGCGTAAACAGGAGCTTCTCCGCATCCTCGTCCCCGGCGTTGGAGGGAACTCCGTATTCTTACGTTAAAAGATGAAAATGTTCGAACGCAGTGAAAGTTTTTTTTAGTTTTTTCCTCCCCAGAGTGTGTGTAATGAGAGGATAATGCTTGTAAAGCATTGATGTCCAACTGAAATAAATAAATTTTGTATATCAATATACAGCCCGAAAGAAAGGTGAGCGAAAGGAGCCGGTGGAGCCATCTCAGAAAAAACCGCGTCGTCACTGTCAAAGAAAAACTTGGAAGCGGTTAACATTATCGTCTCTATGTGGTTTCTCCATGACCAAAAGAGGTCGTCTGCTCTTTTCCGCCATCGCTGCTATGTTTTCTTTCTTTCTAGAATCCAGGTGATTATCCCGGCCGTTCCAAAATCGAGTCGCGGATCGTTTACTCGCGATGTCACGTGGTATTACCCGCTGACGTAGGAGGCAGGTTACTCGGGTAAGATTTGGAACATAGCCTGAATGTCCTTAGAGAATCGAATTCCATTCAGTCCGCTTACCGGAAGTAAATCCCACAGAATACAGCTCTTATTAGCTGGGTTAGACCGTGGCGGAAGTTATCAGCTAAACATTTTTTGCATCGGCCCAAAAAATAAACAACAAAAAGACGTATATAAACCGTTTTTGCGTTACTACGGCTACGGCGGATACTCACAAGTGGAAACTCTGGGCATCGATAAGTTCTGACCAAACAAAAGTTGCGTTAATCTTCCCTAATTTGTTTCGTTTTTTTGTATCAAGTAGCTGCTTATTTGGTCTGCCGAAGTAGATTGCCGGCTCGTTTGCTCGCTCAGGTTCCGCTGGTGCTGCGTTTCCAACTCTGTGCCTCAGACTCAAGCCTAACATTCGACTTCGATGAGTTTCAAGGGGAGAGAGAGAGAGAGACAACACAGCGAGGGGCAAGTCACGCACCACTCAGAACTAAGGAAATAACTTTCATAAAAACAATGCAGTGTCCATATACACCTTTTCCACAAGGGCGCAGCCATCTTGAATGTCGTCACATCTGTTAGGCGGTGAAACACCGTTTTGATCTCTCCACGCCGATGGAAGATGTTTACTAAAAATACTTGATTGTCGCACATTCTTGTTTTGCCTCACCCATATTTTATCGCACCTTCAAGGTTGAAATGTATTACTATTTTTTCGTCCCACATACCAGATACGGAACCCACGTGACTGAGAGCGACAGGAAAGAGAAAATGTCTATAGGCCTGGAAGGTGGATTGAAAAGCTCACACACGAGAACGAACACTACACTACACGCGTGCTTCGCTTCGACCACACATGGCAGCGCCATGTTGGGGATCGCGACGGCTGCGCCGCGACTCGGGTCTGCAGCGAAGCTTGGGAGTTTCGGTACTCTGGGAACATTCAGTGACTCTAGGTCGCGTCTTGTGAATGCACTCGCGTACCCTGGCTGAATGCAAAAGGCCAAGCCGATTTGCGTTTTAATAACCTCGAATGGTCTCAACACACCACCGCAACCGCTGCTCAAAAAAAAAAAAAGAAAAAAAAAAGAAGGAAATCTGTAGACGGAGGGTTTCGGGGGTTTTCTTTTAATTGCTTTCTCGCAGGATTGACGTCGAGCGATTACATTGTCTTTAGTCGCTGACAGATTGAGAAACGAAGCGTGTTGCGAGTCTCGAGAACGTCATTATCACATTGTAGCCAATAAGATTGCACCGTTAGCCGATAAAAACGTCGAAAAACGAATCACTAAGCAAGCAGCGAGAACATAACACTGGGTTTCTGAAGCTGTCACTAACTATGGTTATCGCTAGGAGACTGGCACTCTTAACCAGGTAAAGGTGTGAGTCGTCGAACATAGCGGTGTCGGAGTGAAAGACGTATCACTGTTTGCACATAAATATTAATTTTGTTATTATTGTTTTCTTGTAAAGAAAAGTGATTTCAAAAATTCAAAAAGGACACGGACTAGAAAGGAGACGGCTTTGTTTTCTGTTTTCTTCGTCTGAAGATAAGAGAGGCAGCCACTCAAATTTAGAGGCAGGATAATATTGATGAAAAAAATTTCTCAACAGCAACCATCACAAGATGGTCCGTTTCTCTGGGGCGACATCGTGCGAGTCATTTCTCTACACGCTCGTGACTGTGCTTTCAACGAGATTAAGATCAAAATGATCAGTCCGTTGTATTTATTATTACATGTAATAGCCTGTCACCGTAGATTTTCGTAAATAGCACAATTAGGGCACGCTGACACCTACGCTTATTGGTCTGGCTTTCTTTGATGGCAGACACTATGAAGCGTATTCAGATGGGATGGCTTTATCTTCACCTTCACACCTGGCAAATCGTCATCCACACATATACTTTGTTAAATGCGTACTGAAAGTTTACTTTAATATATAATTTTAAACGATTGTATTAAAAATCATTATTCCATGCACACCATGCACTCCCATTTTAGACTCGATGATACATTGCTTAGTATGATTGAATTGTAGATTTTTTAAATGAAATGACATTTTGTAAACTATTGGAGTTAATTTCTTTGAGACAGGGCTTGTAGCATAGGCTACATTGTTTTATAATTATATATTCTAAAAATATGTCAGATCAGACAAGCCACCAGACACCAATAGATGATGCGTCAATTGCATATTTATATCAAACTTTCAATTTCTTTTTAGTATCACACTCATAGTTGCTCCGCTGAATGCGATGACAATAAGCTTCAATCACTCGTGTAGCATCAGGTCGTCGTTAAAGTAAAAAGAAAATGACATCGATGTTACTGGTTTTAGTTGAGCTACTTCGTTCAAACTTAATAATGTCAACAACTGAATTTTGACTAAGCACAGAAAATAAGTCTCTTCGTCGGTGTCTTTGTACATCGCTTCTCTTCGTGTTTCTTTAAATTTTAGCTGCCCACACTAAGAAATGACGTCTCGAGATAAAAGTAAAATGAAATTAATAAGAAAACCTCTGTTTTCTCTATCATTTTTGTAAAGATCTAGCTGAGCTAATGCGCTTAGGCTTTTGCATGACGTTGTCTTTTCCGACAAACAACCCAATGGGAGCCTATTTTTTTCCAAACCCGGCGCGCTGCCAACTAGAGAACTTAAACCCACGCTAAGAATTCCGTCGTTCAGAAAAAACGCAATCCCAAACGACGCCCCACTCGCGAGTCCCGGTCTATCTGAAACAGCCGGCAGAAGATTCAAAGCCCGCAACAAAGTGTTCCTCGTTAACTCAGCCGAACCTACACAATAAAGTGGCGCAGAATCAGCCTTCTCCGAACGACGGGCAACGAAAACGAGCTGCGTGCTTGTACCGCACGGCTGCGGCGTAGCAGCAGCAAGGAATAATGGATGAGGTATACCACGTTGCTCTCCTTCTGCCCTTATCAGCCTCCCCCGAGAACGCTATAACCCGAACTGTGGGGCGCTACGCCGCCGAGCCGCAGCCCACCTTACGCATGAAAGTAATTGAAGACACCGTAACACATCGCTACCGATTTCGTTCTCGCGGGGCGAGAAACATATTGGAGTTTCAGGATCCCCCGCACCCCGCTGCCGTAGTAGAGTATACCGCGGGGACCTGACACCGATTTCTCGTCGGTGCAAGCGCCCTTGCCATTTGGTGCGGAAGATGGCAGAGATCAGATTCTTGAAATCAGGTCAAAGTGCAACTATAAGACGCAAGAGACAGAGAGAGTAAAGGAACGAGACAAACAAAAACAAAACTGCGGGAGGACGGAGGGCGGATTTGCTGAAGAGACTTCTTTGCTGATGGCAGACTTCGAACACCGCAACCCGATCCGCCACCAACGAATGTCATTCCTTTTATTTAGTTTTTTCTCCATTCGAATTTTTTTACTTTTTTTTTTTTTAGCTACGTCGCTCTTGCTGGACGGGGAATGTTGTCCCAACCGGTCCCCTCGTCTTGGGCTTCCATCCCATTTCCCGGATCTCTGATTCCTTTCCGCAAGGGCTCTCCGTTTCCGCTTGTTTTTCCAGAGGATGAAGTACGAGTTCGCCCTCGAGCTGCTTTGCTTTCTTCGCTTTGAGTGCGTGCGTGCGTGCGATCTCTCCTGCATTCGGAATTCGGTAAGGGAAGAGTGGCTGGGGCAGAAGCGAGCAAGACTCGTGAAAGGGGACAGCACTTGACGCGGGAAGAAAAGCTTTACTTTTTCTTCCGTGCAAGGAGTGAAGATAAAAAGAGAATCCCATTCAATCTTGATGTCGTGACTATAGACATGTACGGACGTACGATTTTTGATTTTAAATGAGGAACACTGGTTTTGAAGTTTGGAATAATCGTCAAATTGTAAGTGCATTTCTTTTGTAAAATTCTCTTAGCTTCGGTATAGGTAATTTTGATCGTACGCTACAATCGCTTTTACGCCAACCCGACAGAACATCAAGAATATGATTTATGCATTTCACCTTGCCGAATGCGAAGTATTTTATGTTATGAAACAGAAAAAAAGTGAAAGCCCTTTACAACTCCCTGTAACGCCGAATTAGAGCGCAGCTCTTGAGGAGGAGGAAAAAGGGTACTGGGTCAAGTGACCTCGGGGGGAAGGGGGGGGGGGGGTCACGTGACGATGACGATGCCGACGACGTCATCAGTGGCGTCACTGAGGACGTCATCAGTGACAATGACGATGCGGATGCCGATGACGTCATCAGTGACGTCACGCGTCCCATAATGCACCGCGCGGTTACGCCGACTGCCACGGCGTGGCGGCAACGCCGACGCCGACGCCGCTCAAGCCGGAAACGGGCACCTAAGAGCTGCGCTCTACAACTACATAACAACGTTATCCTTAAAGAGCTCAATTGAAAAACTATCATATACGTGGAGGGTCGTCTAAGATACCTTAAGAAATCCGCGGCAATTTTGAAACAAAAACATTCATATCATTGATGAAATAATCAAAATCAGCTTGTATTTAATTAATCAGCTTCCATACCGTCCTAACCCACGCGACGAAGTGCACATTGACGCAAGTAATGTAATACAAGATCTATATTATCGAATTTAAAGTATCCTTTATGTAAAATAATATACCTATACGTTCAACATTAAAATGTGTCAGTGGATAAAATTGTGATAATTTGGTCCGACATATTGCCAAGAAACGTATATTGTGCCAAAAATGGCAACACACTCAGGTTGTCAATTCACAAAAAGAGAATGAAAAATACAAACCGATCTCAATAGGTGCAACATTACTACATCTGATCAGTTTTCACACTTTGTAGAAGTACGATCGGAGTCAGCGTTAACATATATAACCGGCTCATGCTTAAAGGGACCATGAAATTATTTTTCAACTTCTTCCTCCTTAGCCTTAAACATCAGCGCAAAAGAAAAATGAGAAATCACGCGGTCTTGACGTACTTTGGCACCGGAGGTGATGACTCCAAGTTTCCGCCGTGCTTTTTAAGCACACCATGGAACTTGTCATTCTCAAGGTATGATAAGTGTCATCACGACACTCATTGGCCACGGACGCGAATTCAAATATTCGTTGACGGATTGAGTGTTGACGAGCGCGTACGTCCGAATTACGCAGTGCACGTGTACAATGCGTGAGCTGGGTTCGACTGACGTGCTTCGGCCCCGCGGATGCTTCACAGTGAAAAGGCAAAGAACTTTCGAGGCAAAGGAAGTACGAAATAGTTAGCTATATTTTCAGATTTTCTTACCAAAAAGCAGGCTTTAGGCTTTCTACGCTCGTGCGCTTGTTTTTTTTTGGCGCATTAAACGATATGCGAATGGTACGATCCCAATTTATCCCAGTCGAAAATTAATTTCATGGTTCCTTTAATTCATGACCGACGCGTTTGAAAACCCGCAGGAAACGTTGTCAGCTTGTCCTTGATTGAAACAAAAAATAGTACGAATGTTTTACCAAAAGTAATCACCCCAGTCGAAACTCCTGACTGACAATAGTTCCGTCTAATTTCCCTTTAAATTTCTAAACAACGCAGAGCTTGAAAGCTTCGAGAGCCAGCTTACATCACGGGCCCCTTAATTCTTCGATGTTTTTGTTGTTGTAAAGTTGGCCAATCATAAAATTGCCAACCGAAGTTTGTATCTTTGTTATCGAAAGCCCCGCAGTAGCCTTTTCTGTGTCTTCTAATGCCCTCGTTGTTTCTTTAAAGCCGACCGATCAATACAGGTCAACACACTACCGCAATCGCAATTACCTCCCTTCCCCCTACCTTTCCCTCAACCTCGTCAAGGTGCTTGCTCTATACGTCCCTTTCAGTGAGCAAAGCTTCACCGCAACACGATTCCAGAGTTCCACGTGCTATCTATGTTTCAAAGCGTCGTCAAGTTCGCAATAACTTCCAGGGGCGGCCCGGTCCACGGGAGCCAAGGGAGGAATCTTCGGCGCAAGATCTCCCCGAACCGGTCGCAAGACTGGCGCTGAATAGCAATGAACCCCGATCGTACGTTCAACATTACGCGGGCGTGCCCTCGCTGTAAGCTTATCCTTCGCTGATTGCTTCACACGCGTGCGCGCGCGGCATTCTTTCGATTCGCAATCTTCGCCGGTGGATGCGAAGGACGCATGCGAGTTTACAAATTACATCTCTAATTGAGATGAAGGGATCCTTTGCGTGGCAACGAATAAAATAGTTTTTGTTTATAATTTTCTATTGAACCCGTAGACAAGTGTCGCTTACAAATTTGTTCGTACGTAAAAAAAAAAGAAAAAAAACAGCACTAAATTCATTCATAAATATCTCACGTCTCGCTCGACGAACAATAGAAAGAAACCTTGACTGCTGCCCCTGCAGCTAGAGCTATTTTGATGCATATCGGTAACATAAAAGTAACGTATTTTGGCGGCGCTTGCAATTTATCCTCGGTGCACCGCCTACAAGAATCCTGCATTCGTCCTGAGCACGTGAAAAGGAACACAAATAGTCCATTGCATCATACGTACCGGAGCAAGGGCTCTTTCCTGGAGTAAGCATACAGAAATGACGTAACTGAGACACTCTGTATAAACGCACGATTTTTAACGACGTCACAGAAACTAAATATCATTATTCAGCGTCATTTTGTTTCACGACTGACTGCCACAAGAACAGATTTGCCTGTAATTTTCAGTGCACCCCAACATTTTTGGTATTGAACGGTCAGATGTTTGTTTGTGAGCAGTACATTTCTTGCAGTTATATGACGAAACAATATAAAAATAATTATATAAGCTAGCAAACAAACAGATATTACATTCATCACATTACGTGTACCGTCCAAATATGTTGGAACGCAGTTCTTAAAGGCGTCAATTTGGAGGTTTTCAACTAAACAAGTTCTCCCAAGAGCACAAGAAACTGGGTCAAGAACAACGAAACCATTTCCCCGAAACTCTTATATAATCTTTAATGTAGAAATGCGATAGAGCCGATACAGAAATGAACTTGTAACGTTCCTAGCCCGCCATCTCGCCGTGACCTCACATGTTGTATAAGCATCAGTGCACGAGCAACTTGAAAGTTCGAGCCTGTTTCGCACCCGTCAGAAGCCGTCAGAAGGCCTAGCGATTGTCCATGGAAAATAATTGACTATGGCTTATCAAGCTTATCTGCGTCACGCAATGAGGAGCCGATGTTTCAAGATTTTCAGCACCAGATTTTAGGCGATTCGCCGTTCGCATTTGATCCACCTTCATCGCCTCCAAGGGGTCCACTCGTCGCGATTGCATTCGCGATCGACCGACATATGAACCCAGAGAACGTTTCAAAAGCAAAATGGTGTGGAAGATTTGCTTGCTAGCACGGGGTGAACTATTTGCTAGCACGACGCGAACGGTGGGAGCCAGTGATCGCGTTGGATTGCACGAACCTACTTCCGTCGACTTCTCGGTCGGAGACCAGTGAGATGTCACTCTGATGCATATCTTCGTGGTGTTATTACACCCCCTAGAAGGAGGAGCCCTAGCTCTGGGGCTCCTCTCAAAAAAGGAGGGAATATAGAGGGGAGTAGCGCCCCCTAGCCTTGCCCGCCTGGGGAAGGCTAGGGGCTCCTTCTTTGGGGAGAGGCTAACGTAAAGATTGGTCCCCCCACGAATACTCCCACGACGGGAGGAACCCCCGCTTAGAGTTCTGCGTGGGCGCAGTGGGATGGTAAACATCACTTCGGCGGGACTGCTCGGCGCATGGTTGCCTTGTGGATCCGCCGAACTCACTGTGATGCACGCTCGTGGCCCCTTCGTGGAGTTGGGTGGGGGGGGGGGGGGGGGGTCGGGCACTGTGGGGTCTGTCCTCGCTGGTCTTTCCGAGGTTGTTCCTTTGGCCAGCCCCGAAGTTTTTGAATCCCAATTGGTTTTTTGGCGAAATTCGCACTTGATCCTAGGATCCAATTCGTTTATATCGAATTGGCTTTAAATCGGCTGTGCCTACACTGGCGGTATCGATCGAGGCATTCTTTATTTTTCAATCTTTTTCCAAGCCTCACCCTATCAAATGTTATTACACCCCACGGTACAGCCTCAGTTTCCTACACCCTCCATCGCATGCCGCAAATAGCCTAAACCAGACACAACCTGGAAAACCACAGACGCTCACTGTCACTCCAACCCACAACGTCGTAGGGGAGGTAGCGTCAGCTCTCAGATGCAACATACGACGTTACGACCGATCCCAGCGCCGCCTTTATTCGGTATTGTCAGTCATCGGCAGGCAGTGATCTGGAGGTGTACGCACATCTAGGTTGGAAATTGACCATTCAGAAAAGGTCCTTTGGAAAGTGATCATTTCAGATTCTATGGATTTGCTTGTTGGCTTTCTGAAGCGACGAATACGTACACACTAGGCTGCGGACAGTGCAAGCTCCACTGTGGACTCCGAAACATTTAAAATTGTCAACAACAATTCATTTTCGTAGAGTTAGGGGAGCCGTGTAAAGGATTACATATATTCTAATTAATAACGTCGAGTTTGTATGCGCCTAATGAATTAATAATAAGCCCACCCAACAATATTTCCACCCTCGTATGACAAAATTAGAGAGGCGATGTGGGCGAGTTGGGTCATGATTGAGCAATAAATGAAACAGCGCGCAAAACAACGAAAACGAGAAAGAAGAAGTACACAGGAGAAGCGCTGATAAGCGCTCGTCCTGTGTACTTACTTGCTCAGCGCTGATGAGGAGTGCGCAGGACGAACGCTCCCTCCTGTCTACTTCTTCCCTTTCGTCTTCCTTGTTTGCGCGCTGTTTCATATATTGCTCGTATTATAGCACATCTTAAACCCAGAAACGGTTGAAAATAATAAAATAATAAGAAGAACAAGAATAAAAATGCATACATTACATTTTTTTCTGAGAAATAGTATCAAGGACACTGGCGGTCACATTGGCACAGCTCGAGTGCGCGAGCGTCCCACAATATTTTGTCAGATGCGGAGGCTTACCATTCGGCAAGTCAATCTAAACTGCAAAAGTATTACGCTTTTTTTTTTTTTCAAGACGCGGGTATTTTTGCATTATCCAGTGGTTGAAAGTTTCGACTGATTTTCAACTTGAGCATTCATGGAAATTCACACGGCGATTATTTCAAGGGAAGCTCTCAGTGGTATGCACTACATTTGGACGGTGTCTGTGAAGCGGCCTTGTTACGGATTCAGGAACAACAATTTTGAATTAGAAATTACAGTGGGAGTGTTTTTTTTTTCTTTTTGTACAGCAAGGGGGGTATAACTCGCCAGCCACGGGAGGGTCAAAATGTGTCACTCGTGATTTAACGACTCTCAAACCAAGAAAGCCGGAAGGGGGGAGGGGGAACAAGCATCCGCTTATACATAAAAATTCTGCCTTGAGGAACAGGATGAATGCGAGACGAAAAATATTATTACGTACTTTAAAAACGAAGTCTACACTGGGTCAGTGAACGGGCAAAAAATAGCCCTATAATCATAAAAGCAGCGCGAATCTCAGCAAAATTATACTTGGATGTCTGTCCTTTGATGAGACATTTGAATCCTCTTTGCATGGTACGTTAAAGGTATATCAGCCAGTTTAGCTCTTTGGTTTTGTTTTTTTACGTATAACGTTCTGTAGAAACATGTACTAAGGATACAACTAAAACATAATCACTCTAAGACATATGGAGATATTTCTCGTTGTATTTCCTCGGTTGATGGAAACGTTTGACAACCACAATTCTGAAGTATAAGCAACGCTAAATTTAATGAATGTATGCAACAATACCGAACAAATTTTACCCAGACTATAAGTACTGGCATGGCGCACTGGATATAGTGATGCACAAAATGCGAGGGTGCACTGATTGGTTATTTCAAGCAGGGTGACAGAATATATTAGATTATAAAAATCAACTCAAATTTAAATATCACAGTCGTTAAATCTATTCCTGAACACTTCGCTCCCCTTCCCCCCTTCCCCCTCGAAACTGTTTTAGCCACACGGGAGACTCCACCTCGTGAAAAATAAAGGAACTTCCCTTTCGAGAAAAACACGAACTAAGATGACGCAAGTATTTTTTTTTTTTTGTATTTCTTGAAATTAATGATTCGGATTTTAACGGCAATAAACGGCTCGCGGAGCATACTTTTTATGCGTTACAAACCCAATTTGTTCCCTAGGCTTTGACCAAAGTTTTTTTTTTCCCTACTATATTAAGTATTTTATGTCAAAGCGATTACTATTGCAGAAGTTATATCTATTTTTGTACTTTCATAATTTATTTCTAAGCAACGTTAAAGTATTTAATATGCTCCCAACTTTGATGGCGGGGAACGTTACGGAGACTAAAAGCTTAGTGTGTGCAGAGGCAAGATGAAACGGAAAGCAACAAAAATATTAAAGAAAGGACGAGTGATGTCTGAAAGCCGCCGTGAAAAATCTTTTTTCTTTTTTTCTTTTTTTTTTCTTCCCGATAGTTTTTTTATCATTAGCAGAAAGCCTAATAGATCGAGAAAACGTGCCCTCATGATATACTGTTACGACATATTGCTGCTCTACTGTGTCCTCACACAATAGACATTTCCGGAAAATCTCAGGAAGCCGCGCGGCTAGGGAAATTGCGGGACTGTTCAGATGGAGTTCTGTATTTTATTAAATAACTTTATAAATTATTTTCGGGCAATAATTGAGAAATTGGTTCAATCACGTGAGCAGTACAGCCCTTACCAGGCTGCAGTGCTGACGTGATCAACAAAGGGCAGTGTAACGTCCTCTCTCCGAGCTCATATCCCGAACCACGAAACTTCACCTTTTGCTCAACCCAAGAAGAAGACCAAGATACAAAGAGAGCAGACGTAGGACACAATATAACGCGAAGACCGCGAAGACCGAGATCTACTGTTACTGGAAACTGTGCATGTCGTCGGGAACTCTTCGTATTCCACGAACCTCATCTTTGCCCATTGAGTTTTCGGCCGCTCCACCCCGAAGACACAAAATCGAAGCAGCGACAAGAGCTGCGCCAAGCTATCGTTGCGGTCTGAACGAAGGAAGAATGCGAGGCTGTGTATAATAACAAACAACTGAAAAAGGACAATAAGTAAAACAAACACAAAAACAAAAAAAAAGATACGGAAGAGTAAATCAATTCAAAAAGGGGAAGACGAGCAGTGCCCCAAATTCTGAATTTCTCGAAAATTCGCGGCGAATAATCATTATCGGAGAGGCGGCGCGTGCGCGACGAACGAAACGGCGAATGCAGCAGCTAGCCCTGCTCGTGTCAGAACAAAAGAACAAAATAAATCACGCACAAAAAACTCGCGCATCAAAATTAAATAGAAGAAAAGAAAAACAAATAGCACGGCGATCGATAACTGTTCCGTCGGGCACGAAGCGAGCGCGACACAAACACAGGCAACAGCGACTGCCGTCGCCGCCGCTGCAGCCGCGACAGCATCGGAGGCGAAGGCGACGATACCAGCAGCAGCGGCAGCAGCAGCAGCAGCAGCCGCGGGGAGCATGAGCAGGGAGCACCGTCAGAGCTCGCGTGTCTGTCTATGGGCACGGACACGTATAGGTTGTACACGCCGCGTTCGCTTTGCCCCGCGGGAATCTTTTCAGGCCGGCAGCGCGGCTGCTCTTCTCCATCGGCGCGCGATGCCTCTTCCCGAGGCATCCGCAGCCTCCGTGATGGATAACCGTTCGCCGCGCGCTTCTGCCCGTCCCCCGATGTGCGCACACGCTGGCGGCGGCGGCCCTCTCGCTGGCCAAACAGCTACAGGGGAAGCCCCGAGGACGGCGGTGGCTCGTTTTGCTCCGCCGTCTCGTCGTGTCCGCGAAGCAATAAGAAAGGAGTTAGAGGGAGAAGAAAGAGCACAATTGAATTTGATGAAGCGGAAACCCGCTGTAGCTTGTCTTTTTGTCTGTCGGCCGTCCCGTTTTGTTGCTCCTCGGCCCTGTCCATGTTTTCGGGCCGCTTTTGTTTTTGTTTTTGTTGATCACGCTGCTCCCACCTTTCGTGCGCCTGCAAAGAAGCGGCGCGGGCGGGGGAGGCTGGGCCGTACGTGTGGCAGTTGTAGATACGCCTTTGGAAGAGGCATTCGAGTGGAAAAAATCGAAAAGGGTTTTTTTTTTTTTTTTGGGGGGGGGGGGGGGGATTTCGTGATGGAAAAGTGCGCTTTGGTATACCGTGGCGGTTGTGAGCAATTTGGAAAAAGGAGTCCGCGGTCGACGCATCGTGGCTGCTCCGCAGCAGTCTTGATTGAACGATGACGGGTGGCGGGATTCCGGGAAGGCTCTTCGTTTTTAGTTTTCGGGGGCAGTGTCGTCGAATTCTCCCGAAACCCCGCCTAAGTTTTTGTTTTTCTTTAGACGGAATATTCGATGAGGTGTGGTAATATTTGATGGTAACGACGTCGTCGGTGAAATCAAATAGATCCACCCCCACTTTACCAACATGAAAGGCGTATCGGTGCTTTCTGGCGGGTAAAAAACAGTATCATCATGCAGCTGAAGACCAGACAATCATATCTACAGACAGTGGCTCAAATTTCACACTGGCTAGGCCACTTTCAGAAGAGGGAAATTCCACGTGCCACACTTTCTTTGTACCATTTATTGTCCGCAAAGCCCGCCTTGTTTCCACATTAAAATTCGGGATTGCGTATGACTTCTCTTTAGAGTACGTCGCGGAGAGGGTATATGCGCAAAAAGCGCATACCAAACTAACCACATAAAAACGCCTTCAGGTACAACAGTTCAGGCTTAATAACTGTACATTAATGGGTTCGTAGGCTACCCCGCTTTAACCTTGCGTTACCAGTATATATCACGGTATTCATCTTATAAACTCCATCAAAGATAGGAAATACGCTACAAAAGCCCAACTGCTGACGGTGACGAGCACTGAAACACCGGGTCAGTTGATGACGCTGGGTTCAATTCAGCGTTGCAAAAACAAGGCCTCCATTTGCGCGTCTGGTGCTCATCCACTAAATGCATTGCACTCTCAACTTGTTAGAAAATTTAAATTTGATATCCTCCACCGCCATTTTCACTACAGGTCCAGACCTTGGATCTGAACCTTCTCTCCCTTTCATTGTTTTTCCTTCTCTATCTCTCTCTTCACTCTTTGTTATTTTTCTTCAGTCTTCAATTATGAACCCAACTGCAATCACCTAATGACCTATATTCAGGAGCGTCACCCTTTCTCATATACACTTAAGCAGATGTGGATTATTGCCCCTTGCTAAAAAAAAATCTGATATTTACTAAGCAGGCTAGTGCTGAAATATCAACGCCAAAATCATACGAACTCTAGTGGTACCATCTAAATAGGACAGACATTTAAAGGGATACTGAACAAAAGAATGTAGTGTCCATAATAAGTGGCGCAAGTTCTTTCCATGAGCCAGCAGCCGCAGGTGTGCGCGAGCACACGCAACGAAAATGACGTCAGAGACCTCCATTCGCGCTTAGGAGGACAGTGAAATGCATGGGCTTCGGGCAACAGGAGAATAAAGACAGGCTTTTCATCTCTACGAGTGGAAGCTACGTGCTTGTTAGACCAATTAATCGCTTACCTTTTACACCAGGCAACACTGTGTGGATGAAAAACTTGTCTTTATTCTCCTTTGGCCCAAAGCCCGTACATTTCACTGTCATCTTAACCGCGAATGGAGGTCTTTGACGTCATTTTTGTTGCGTGTGCTCGCGCACACCGGCGGCTGCTGGCTCGTGGAAAGTACGTGCGCCACTTATTATGGACACTAAATTCCTTCGTTCAGTATCCCTTTAATGTGCACGTAGACTCTAAGCAGGATCTAGCGGGCAAAACGAGCGTGTTGAAATATGGATTGCCATTCTCGATCAAATTCTGCGCTCGTTTCTGGTTTCACATAATATATAGTTCTTGCGTCATTCCCTTGCCTTCAAAATACTATACTAAAAAAATTTGATACTACTATCACATTTTTTTTTATTATCTCAAACGATTGAAAATGATGCCTTGACATTACCCTCAAAATTCTAAACATGGGAACTCAGTATTTGTGACGTAAAAGAACAATTTACACAATTCGAATTTGAAGTTCCCGCGTGATCCGCACCAGTGCAGTGACTTTAAAGATTGAGTCGCTCTCCAACTCGACTTTCTCTGACACCTCCGAACCGTCCAGACCCGAGGTGTCGTATTCGCCCACGTCTCGCGATCAGCCGGTCTTCTCCGTGTGTGATGCCTATTACTGTGAGCAGACGACGCTTCACTTTCAAGTTTGAATTTCTTTTAGGACACTTTCAGCGATCTCAAATTCTTTAAAACGGAGTAAGGTAGAAGAGAACGCGTAGTGGGCTTTTGCGATCGACGTGAGGGGCCATGTTGAGCCGGCTCTGCGTGAAAGACTGCCTCGGCGGAGTCACAACCGAAACTATGGTTCACAGACACCAAAACCAGTTGTTTTGACCGTTTGACGATTTCCTTTTCGAAATATGAGAGGTCGTCGAGCATTTAAAAACGAGAAATTCGTCCGATTCCCTGACTCACCGATCATCCTCAGTGCTGCATGTGGCGAGCTACGCGGCGCGTCACGTTTTCCAAGAAAGGGTAAAAAGCCAGGAGGCGACATCACTCCGGACTCCGATTTTCGACATTTTAAAAAGAACGACCGTAGTGCGTTAGCAATTTTTTCGCGAATTTCGTTATTAAATATTATAGAAATGTCGCATACGAAGCTTCTAAATTTCATAATTGATTACGTCACAAATAAAAATAAGCGAGGAGATGAGAAAGGAGAGAGAAAAACGCAAAAAAAAAAACGCGAACGCGCGTGGGGACATTTTTTTTTTTGCCTTCTGGTATTTTTTTTTTTTTTTTTGCGTGTCTATGATTGCAACAGGCATCGTTTAGGACAAAAAAGGAAAACAGAAAAACCTACCTTTGGAATGCCAATACCTTTAAAGAAAAAAAAGATACACAGTGACATACATCTCTTTCTCTCTCTCTCTTTTTCTTTGTTTATTAATTTCATAACGAAACCGATCTTCCGACGTCAGAGGCCACATCTTGTCAACTCCCTGCGAAAGCAAAGTCCTATCGTGCCATATTTGAATTCCATGCGATTGCGTATACAGTCCTCGCATTGTCACTGCGGATCAAGTCTCGCGGAACGTAAACAGTCCGGCGCGGCTTACCCTTGATCTACATTACCCGGTGGGACCCTTCGTCTAATATTTGCAGCTTTCGTCGTCGGGTCCCATTATTCGGGCGACACAAGAGACGTCTTGGGCTGCCCCTTCTCAGCTGTCCGGAACCCCGGGAACACAGCTCGAGCTGCATACGAGCTAAGCTGCCCAGGAACCGCGAGGGACGCGGTGTCTCCGAGCGCGAAGACGTGCCGGGCTGTCTGGCGCGTCCCTGAGGAGTGCTTTACTGCGGACAGGAGCAGGAGGACGTTGAACGGGCGCGTTTTACGAGGGACGTGCCTTTGATCTCTGCGGAGACGGAAGTCTCCCCGTTTCAGCAACGTGAACGCTGTCGTTCTTGTTTTTTTTTTTTTTTTTTGATGCCAGTTTGCACGTTTGTGGGCTTGTTTGGAACTAGTCACTGGGGTTGTCAGGACCGGAATATGTTCTGTATCGTCCTTTCGTGTTTGCGCTGGTGTTCAGAAAGCGCGATTACATGTACTAGATTATGGTTTGGGAGACAAATAATGGGGTCAAGTGGAAATCTCATAGCCTCACAATATGTCTGATATTCTGGGTATTTGACGGCTGAATTCTCATTATAGAAGCGCCTTAAAAATTGGAAACGCATGAAAAAATAACACTAGACGCAATGACAAGTCTAGTGCATATTAATTATACATATAAAGTACGGATACACAAATTTTACGGCGGGTTTTGAGCTGCGCTGGGATAGCGGGACATGAACACGGTGTCATGTGAAGAAGTGTTGTCACGGTGGTACGTGAAATCACGATGTCAGGTCATTGTATTGTGTGACACCTTTCACGCTGCTGATGTTACATTAACCGTTACACTTGGACGGACTGGTGGACGGGGAGCATATGAGAGTATTTTGTGACGTCATGACAACTTTTCTCAGCATCTCAGCTCTCAAACAGATCGGTTGTTAAAGCACTCAAGACGTACATTTCGATATGAAAAGCTGGTCATAATTCGTGTATCAAAGGTTGAAGTTATGCTCGGATGATTAGAACAAATGCTGCCCGGTGGAATAGAACAGTTTCGGAATTAAGCACTTAAACCAAAATCACATTTTCTAAAAACTTGTCTGATCATGCACCTCTTCTCGTCCTTTGACACTGATATACGCTGCTACTATTATCTCAGGGCCACGAATTGTGAGAGCAGACATCTGAGAAACGATCTCTTCTTATATGTTACCTTTTTTTTTTTCTTTTCTTCAGGAACACAGAAGGCACAGTGTTCGGTCATTTTTCTTCTGTATTACTTTTTTTTTATTTATGCAAGCATGAATGTGTGTGCGTGTGCGTTTTCAGTGGTATTTCCCTGGCAAACCCAACAGTTCTCACGCTAGGCAGTGCAGCCAAAAACCATTCCGCACCCAAGATCCAAGAAAGTCGAGCACTCAGAGAATAAAAGCCACATGCGAAACACGTGCAAGCTCGCCTGTTGTTTGCGAGGTTCGTTTTTCTGTCGGTATTCCTGACCCAACCCGGACTGCTGAGGTCCATTTGCCTACTCTGGCCTTTGTTTGGCCTGTATTTTATATAAACAACGATGCCTGTAAAGTAGCTACATTGGTGTACGTGCTCCGCACCTGCCGTTTCTTTCTTCTTCTGCTACACGAGGTTACGTGCCATGTGTGTGCTGCACGCACGACACCGAGAGAGAAATTAGAGATCACGGAAAAACGGAGAGATTAACTTGTGCCAATTGTTCAAAGTAGGCTACCTTATGCACTTGGTTAGGCAAAGGGTTCTCCGGGTATGCCATGAAAAAAAATGAAAATAACACAAACATGAGCGAAATCGCGCGCGCACGTCCACACAAGCACACGCGCACGTACGCACGCATGCACGCACGTAAAAAAGAGAGAGAGAAAAAAAGACGTACACTATTTAGTGACAAAAAAAAAAGTTTTCAGGTTACTTGGTAACAGTCAAAAGAGTTCAACGATCCTGAAGCGGTGTTCGCAAAACCATGTGGCCTGGGTGTCAGTTTCACACTCAGTTCACTTGAATTTGAGACGGGCCACGCATAAAGCTTTCACTCAGAAAATGTTTCCCATCCCGGAAAAATGCTAGTAGTGTTCTGAGCATAGAAACTTGTCCACTGCACCAGAATACCAAGAGCCACGGCCTATCAAGCGATTCTTATAGCTTGGCGTTTGTGTTGGTGTTTCTCTATCCCTAGACTCAAGTTCGCATTATAAAATATTTCTCAAATGCAAAAGCTTTCTATAGCTGTAGATGCCTCGCACGATTTCTACGTGATTACTTAAGAATAATAACCGTTACTCACGTTTAACTTAGTCTAGAAATGTTATGCTTTTTTGTAGAAATGCTAAAAATGGCTTGCTGAGTGCACGGGAAATATTTATTATTTTCTAAAGGTCAGTTTACTGCTTTATTAGGCCTTCGCTTTGCAGGGGTGTCAGGAGTGTCACATTTCAAAACCAGGAACCAAATAAAATCAAGTGCCGTTATTTGTAACCAGCAATTATGTGAAAACGCTAGTGGTTCTAATGTTAAAGAGATATAAATAGAAATTACTGAAACCTAAAGGGTGAAGGCTATAGAGATAATAATTACTGAAACCTAGAGGGAAAAGTTTTAAATAAAAATTTCATCGTATGTATTACAATGAAAACAGAATTGATTAAAAAATCAGTTTCTTTTCAGTCCGATACATGTTTCAGCATGCTCATTCTTCCTCCTTTCTTTTTTCTTTTTTTTCTTTTTTGAACAATGTAACACTCAATTGCTGAATATTTTTAGAACAAACAGTTTTTGAAATTATTTTTTTCTTTGTCCAAACAGTCACATGCCATGACGGGAGTGGTTAGCAACACCGTCTCGCTTCTTCAACGTTCGTTGTTTAATTTTTCTTCTTTTTGTGCCGTTAAGGACGAGAAAGAGAACAAGAAAAGAGCACACAGTGATCCTATAAACAGAAATGTAAAAAAAAAAACGTAACAAAACACACCATATGGCATTGTGGAGTAGATTGAGCGCATGTACTTTTTTAACGTCCTCTGGAACCACTAACATCCCGTTTGAGCACTAAGCTACACTGTCTAGGCATTAAAAAAAAAAAAAAAAGAGGCATTATCAGCCTTAATAAAAACCTTGTGATTGATCGTTGTTCTGTGAAGTAATTATCTAAAGAACGAAACAAACTACGCTCTCTCGATCGCCCTTATGTTCTGCGCTTGCGAAACTAATCCACGTAATTAATAAATAGCGGGGCCCACGCGCAGTAAAATAAAAAAAAGAAAAATAGCACGGGGTAGCTATAGAAAATGAGTTAAACACTCGCTCGGCTGAAATACGCTGTTGTTGTCCATATGACCAGAGAGCGGAAAAGCAAGAACAATACCTAGGCATTCGGAACACAGCGTCCCAGTGTAAACGGAACATCAGCGATAAATTCTGAAAGTTGGCCAACGGCTTGCCCAAGATATGGTCACGCTTACTCCCAGTGATGGATGTGAATATACGTCCATATAAGCTTTGAGTCAGGGTAGGTTTTGACCGCTCTCAGATGTGGCTTTCCAGCACTTGCAGGCACGGGCGGTCCTCTCGTAAAGACCAGCATCATTAAAAAAGGAATAGTTGACAACGCCTGGCGTGTAGGTCTCCCCATTTTAGACAGATCCAATACTATTTTAACGAGACTGCAATTTCTACGATTTTATAGAATTTACAATTTCTATAACATTGTAAATTTGGTTTCTCAGTCGGTAAGATGTGAGTCAGTCGGAAAACAATGAGCCCCAGGACATCACGAGTCGCTTTCTTTTCGATCTCTTTGATCTTGTCACATCGAAGTATGGAGCCATCTTGACGAACACAGTATCGGCGCATTTCCTGTTTTTAAAAAAGTTAGTCTTAAACACCAACTTTTACTGTCTACAGTGTATTCCGCAGTAAAAGGATGGGTGCTTAGGCTAGCCGGTGATTCATTGCATAGGATAAAAGCGTTTAAAGACGACGGACAAGTTAAACGACGATGGACACCACAGTGCGCTTTACTTGCCGTAGAAGTTTAATAACAGAATCTGCTATTTGGTAAGCATCTGCTATTGGGGCTCAAACTACAACTGAAGTTTAATCATACAATCTTCTATTAGAGTGGAAGGTGATTCTGTGTTTCACAAAATCACCTACTGCCGCAATAGCAGATTCACAGACTTCCAGCATTAAAACAAAGTGAGGAAAACATGCAATCGTGCGTTAGCTCAAACTCCGTTGAGCTCTGTACTGTGCTTCCTGTAATACCGCCTTTGCGTAAGCGCCCGGCTACTGGGAGGCTCATAAAGACGAGATATCCTAGCGGCTGTTGTTTCAGCTACTCATACACGTAACATAATGCACAAATTTTGATTTTTTTTTTTTTTTTTTTGGGGGGGGGGGGGGGGAAATACTACTTTTATTGCCGAGCTTGACTGATGAGGTATGGCTTCGCGGACCCCATTTGAGAACCGCTGGTTTATGTAATCGACTGATTGCCGAGTGTTTCGGAGATATTTATAATCACTGACAGAATGGAAATGAGAAGGAGGCCTTTCAGTTGTCCCAATTCCAGGGCAAGCCTCCTACGCTTGGATAACACTTCGGGTCTGGTGAGCTTCGAGTGTGCTCGCTCGTTTAAAGCCCGACGGAGGGCAACTTGCGCGTGCTGCAGGCTGGGTAGTAGAAAAAGACGCCCTGCCGCTTTCATTATAGACTTATTTGTTAAAGGCTCAGACATGCACCATAAAACAATTGTGAAACGTTTGAGTGCCGGATGATCTTTTTGAATAAGTTATCTACAAAAATTACGAATCCGTTGCTCGCGCTGTCAAAGCCGATAGTTTCTTTTTAACGGGCATGATCATACGCAATTTCCGAAGGGGCGCTAAAGCTAACACAAAAAAACGCAACTTCGACGACATGAGCAGTTGGTGTGCTGCTTAAATTCCTTCTTCAAATCGCTAGATCTCAAAGACATGCTGGGTCATAGGTTAGCCGCCTTAACGGTGATACCCCCCACCCCCCCTCCCCACACACACACACACATCCTGGTCGGGAGTTTGGGTATCTTTTAATCACTTGACCCGGGGAATAATATTACAGATGCAAAGAAAGCGCACTTTTACCAAATTCGGACGCTCGAGCTAGTAATTAATCCTTGGGAAGTTTGCGTGAAAAGAGGCGCTTCAAAGATGGAGGGAAAATGTATGCAGACCCTTTGGATAATTTGGATTAAAAAAAAAATATATATATATATAAATTACACGGTTGCTTCTCTGCCATGTCACAGAGATATTTGCGCACATCCGGCCTGATTCTAACCTGACAACTTTTGATTGTTGTGCCAGCTCTTCGCGTCCGAACAAACGAGGCCGAGGCGCTCACGGGGCTGTGTTTAATTTTTTCTCCGTACCCATACAAAATAAAACGGTGTGACGAGTGAAACACTTCAGTATGATCCGTGATCTGCTTTTGCGTTGTGTTTGGCTTGCCCCCCCCCCCCCCCCCACACTTTCCCCCCGGGTAAACACAAGTTATTGTCCCGTCAGTAAATAAAGAAATAAAGCAAATATCCCGTTCCCACTGAAGCAAGTTAAGAGTAAAATGCCGTGTTAGTTTAGATACTATTCCGATGCGTTCTGAAGTCACGATTGCGAACTCAAAATAAAAAAAAGTTAAAATGTCAAGCTTCACCAAACTGCTAAAGATTGTTTCTTTATGAAAACTTTCACTGAATCTAGGTATGTTGATTTAAACAAAAACTACTCGGCCGCTAATGTTCGGTTTCAAAATGGATGAGCGGAATAGGCTATGAATTTAAACCTTCGGTGCGTACGCCTCATGGAAAATTGTAATGAGCTTAAATAATGCATAGCCTAACCATTACTTAAGCTCATTAAAATTACCCCTGACGCGTTCGTACCGAAGTATTAGATGTCACCACTCCTGTCCAACGACGGCCCGCAGCGGTCTAGTGTCAGCCTCTTGAGTTAAATCAGTTACCTCCCATAAAACCCTTACATCTGAGGACGCAATGACGATTTTTGCCAGAGGCTGGCCATAGGACTAATTTGCAATGGGGCAGAGTATCGTAAGAAATGACGCATCGCGAAGAAGCGTTCCTTGAAGTATGCGGGTAAAAACTGAGGGAGAGGGGGAGATGAGAGCACGTGGGGGCGTCAGAACACCCAGCTCTAGTCAGAATGATTAGAGGGTAGACATCTTTGTCTCCACTGCACTCGTTGAACGCGGTCAAATGCGAGACAAAAGCCAGACCCCGGCGTTCCTTGTTCTAAGGCGTTCGACGAGGGCAGTGTAGACAAAGGCAGCTCGCCTTAAGTCTATTCACAAATCATTCCAACCAGAGCTCAGCGTTGTGACGTCCCCGCACGCTCTCGTCTCCCCCTCCCCTTCAGTTTCTTTGCGCATAGTCTAACTCGTTCTACAGCCTTTCAAGAGACTGCCGTTTAGTAAGAGCCAGTCGTCGATCGAATGCCTCAAAGACCGGGATTTAAGCAAAGTGCCATACGAGCAACAAACACCTATCAACAGATGTCGACGCATCCTGCATTTCAAAATTGCACAGAAATCAGCTACGTGACGATGCTCGTTCGTCACGGTGCCAACAAGGAACGCCTCCCCGTGGAAGAATGTTTCACACACGTGCCGGAACAGTTAACGATGCCGGCCTAGTTGGGAACAAATCGCTGGACATCGATCCTACGTCGAACGCTGTCGGAAGGTCCATGCATAGAACATCCTTCACGGGGCTGTTGCGTCGAGCCCGAAGGTCCTCGTGATTGCCTCCTCATTAGTGCCGCGTTACTTTGGCGAGGGGTGCATGGCGAGCGGGGTCAAGGAAGGCGCCCGGGCACTTTGTCATCCGGAACTCCTGCGAGCAATGAAGGAAGAGTCCTCGGGGTTCAAGGCCGAGCGAGACGCGTGACTTCTACCTCATTGGCGATTAATGACGCTGTGCAGAGTAGCTCGCTGCTGCGTAGCTCACGAGACTTCACACTACCTGAGAAGACGGCTCTTCACGACTCGAGCGGATGAATTAGTCGCGTGGTTTCTATGCTTAGCGTAGATATAAGCGTGCCGGGAAAGTTCGCTTTGAAGATAGAGGAAGTGTTCTTAGTAAATGTCCAAGTTTGACTCCCATGCTCTGAGAACCTGTGACTGAAATTGATGGTCTTGTTTGTTTTGCTGTTATGTTCCTGCACTCACGGCTTCTGAGGTTTCTTACTTTACCAGTAAGACATCTCATTTTAATAAAACAAATAAGGAAACTAACTGGTTTAGTGCTGATAATTTAAAGCATATTTAGAGATACGTAATATTCGATATCTCGGTTAAACCTACAAAGAACTCCGCAAGAAAATCTCCATATGGAAGATCAGTTTGTGGAGACACTTACGCATGGATGTCTATCTCCGAAAGCCATCCCCACTAAGGTAGGCTTGATGCATATTGATGTACATTTTAATGCAATTCCTTTATAAACAAATGTCTTAGTGTTTTTTCCTAAAACAAAAAACAAATTATAATATATCACTTTTTTGTGTGGTCGCAACGAACGCGATATTGGTGTCCGTCCTTTGCCCACTATCAAATGCAACATGTTAAGAAAACAAAGGATTTATTTATTTGCCCTCCTATTGCTTGACGAGACAGTGTTCAAGGACTTGTTGACGTTGAAGTTTATCAAGTGCATTTGCAATGCAAAAGAAACTGACAGGGAATTTGTCTCTGCGCACATGTCAATCGGGATGAATTAAACATACGGCGGGTAGCTTCACTTTAATTTGGCAGCTAGCTCTGAACTTTGCTTCTTATCAAAAAATTGATTTTGGGAGAATAATTTTCAACCTCCCAAAAATAAGGTACGTTAAAATGCAGTGTTATTAGGAAATGCTTACATTAAAAACCATCTGGGTATTGCACTTACTCTGCTCTCAGCTCTGCGACTCGCAGCTTGATTAACGCAATATAGTTTAATATGGGCCTCGAGGCAAGGAAAATCACTTACTTCATTTTAGTGCCAATTGGGTAAAATATTGTGCACAGATTACAAAAAAATCTACATGTTGTTTTTGGGCTCATATTACAATTCATTTCAATATGAACGGCTATCAAAGGACAGAGGCATAACCTCAGCTCCATAAAATGTTTAGGCTGTGTGAGTATTCACTCAAGAAAATCACTTTATAAAAAAACGTGAGCTGTCGAGATTACCCCAATGCCTACACTGCGCGATACTCTTGGCGCAAACACGACATGGGCGCGTATCTACAATGTACTCCGACAAGGGATTGGTGGACACCGTACTTAAGGGGTTCAGTTACTGCCCTAAAAGCGTAGTTTCTGCCAGACTAGTTTGTTTCATGACAGCTGTTATATTTTAAGGAAAACAAATCTAAGATCGTTAGTCTGCGCCAGCAGTGTCGCGATGTCTACGTCTGTAGCGCACTAGAAGGAGTATAATGTGAATTACTTAGTTTGCATAAAATAACCTCAATACCGTCGCCGATTATTTCCCAAGAGGAGACTGCCTGTTCCGTGTTCTAGTAGTTTACCGTAGCGACATCTTGGAAATCTCAGGAAAGAGTATATTTTACGATGCATCATGACTTCCTTAAATCCATGTTTGTGTTAGTTCCTAAATCGGTAAACAGGCTACAAAATTATTGTGTCTCAATTTATATGCACACACATTTCAAACGATCAATGAAAAAAAAAAGAAAAGAAAACGAGCGAGATACACACAATACTAGTCAAATGTGATTTATTTCCAATAGCTTTTACACAAGAGCAAATCGAACTATACGTATTTCAGCTCCTTCGAAATTTTTACAGAAACTGTGTTATGCATTTTCAAACTCCACACCCTATGGGTTGGTGCCATATTTTTTCAATTAGATCAAAACGCTGGAAATGTACTGAGCGGTAAAATGTTCTTCATTTTGGATTAATTTGAAAAACCTCAGTTGTCTCGAAAACACACCAATATACATGCTCGTTCTTTTTTTCTTTTTTTTTTAAAGTAAGTTCCAGCGCAGCTGACAATAAGAGCAAATAGGGCCAATAAATCAGCTCTGAAATAACTCAAATTCGGGCCATCCGTCATTTTGTATGTGCGATTAGTACGTGCGTTTGTTTTGGCGTGTTTCCCAGATTTTGTTCCTACTTACGGTGGAACGAAGTGTTGGCGAGAAGATCGAGGAGTGGTGCTCCCTAGCGGCCACCTCGGGAACTAACGCTGCTTGGCAAACAAACCCTCCGACTGCCGTCATTAGTGCACTCGCTGCTATGGAAGATGACGACGCGAGGCTCGTGAAAGATATGTAACGCTATTCTTTTTTTTCCTAAACACAACTAGATAAAAGTAATGTTGTCCCCTCTTGCGTGAAGTGTCCTCGAATGTCCTCTTGGACTGCAAAACAATCGGATGTGTGTTCACGCGAGGGCGTGCCGGGCCAGCCGCGTCGTGTCGGCCGCGCGCGCTGCATCTTGCGTGGCCGTCGCGGCGTCCGTGTTTTTTTTTTTTTTTTAATGATTCACAAAACACGCACTTCAATTTTCAGTTACCCTGTCTGTTGCGACAATCATGGACGACATCAGCGAAAGAAAGCGGTGTCTCGCCGAAGGAGAGGACGTGCTCAACTGCGACCATGTCATCGAGTGCAGCGTCGCACTAGAGCCGAAGGCAGACAGTGCCCGCATCGTCGCGTGACTGCTGCGGTCCTCCGCGCTACATGTACCCGGTTCAAAAGCATGCTTTGAGCACTTCGGTACGCAGCAGGTGCGCATCATATCGCTACAAGCAAATATGCAGCGAGCGCGGAAGCGTTGCGGTGTACGCTAGGCGAGTGCTGGAGTCGGGGTTGTTTGCCACACAGCGATTGTTTGTGGTGATGATGATGATAATGAAACTGAACCCCTTATATCTCGATATCCTCGCCAATGGTTTCCATTCTAGCCTCGGAAGATTCCTTAAAAAAGTGGGCATGGGGTTGATTCTGAAACCTTTACCGTATTGTGACTTGATGTTACAAAAACTCTCCAGCTCACTGATAGCTTAGAAATAAAGGTAATTGTAAACAAAATTTGGTTCTTTATTTATACGTCATAAAGGAGTCCATTCTAAGAAAATGTTTGTACTATACAGCGTTCCGGTTTCAGGTTTCAATTATATAATTTTCATTTTTGCAATATATCCCATTTTTACAAGTGTTTTATTAATTTCGCGCAGATTTTTTAAAATCTTGCTTAGAATTAATGTGTTTTTTGTGCTTCGGGTGCGCTTCAGTATGGTCAATATATTTTTATTCGTAATTATAGATAATTAGAAGCAAAAAAGCATTAATCTTTAACAAAGAAATAATTCTACGAAAAACAAAGTCTGACAGAAGTGAGCACCTATAAACGCAAAATTTGTAACAAAAATAAGATCCAAAAGCAAATTTCGAGTTTCGTTACAAAATCCGAACGTACAAAATTTAATCCATAACAGAAATTCTGTTGCGTGACTTTACTGGTTAAAGTGTGAAAAACCAATATGGGGATCGAAGCGACTGGTCAATTTGCTACCGGCTACCAGCCTGGGGGCATTTCAAGCTACGCTCAGATCGGATTTTGTTTTTATACACATAAGAAGAGGCGAACGAAAAACCGTTCGAAACGAAAGCAAGCGAAAATCCTCCCACCCTCCCTTTCCAACTCACCCCCCCCCCCCCACCCAAGAATAAAAATATAATAAAAAACTAAAAACAGAATGTTTTGAGAGAGCCATTTTTGTTCAACTCAAGTTCCTGTTTTAATGCTTAGTTTCCGTTATTTTGTTTTCACACAACATTCCTTGTCGCGCAGTAGTTACGTTTGCCTGTCAGCCCTCCGCGCGCTTATGTGACATCGAATCGGCTACGTGTTTAATGAAAAATAGTGTACGGTCATTTCTATGACTTGCGCTGCGGTTCCTGAACATATCACTAGATAACGCAAGGTTGAAACCGATTAAGGGCCACTCGGAGAAACATACATACATTCTCATATCCTTTATGCGCCCCTCTGTTGCCTATTACATATTTAAATGTGTTGGTATTCGTTAACGCCTGCGAAATTTGCTACTTATCGAAGAATCATTATAAAGAAAAATCAAATTAGTCTGAAATTGATGCGCCCTACAAGAAAAACAAAACGCAGGTAACAGAGATACTTTGAATTTGAGCGTACATCAATTTCGGCACACGTGGGGGGAACAGCAAATCTGGAATACGTCACAGGTAATTTTAATATAATATTTTGCCTCGGAATAAGTCAAAGTTTGTTCATGGTTTCTACGCCAAAACCTACCCTGTAGGATTAGTCGCCAGCGCTTTATGTACCAGGTGTAGTAAACAATAATATTATTGCTACATTCTTGAGTTATCAGACATAGAAGGTCATTAAGCTAGACACGAACGTTTCATGAAAATACCCCTCGTTAATATATCTATACTTGTTTGCTCAACGCTGAGGGTAACGTAAAGACGGCGAAAAATAGGCTCTAGCACTCATGTTTGCAGCTTTCTGCAAGAGCACACAAGTTCGCGCTTTTTCCCTACATCATTGTATTAGATATTCCATTGTTTGAATCGTATCTCCCACAACGTACGTTGACACAAATGTGCAAAGGTCGTTAGACCAGAACTCTCCTCTAAAAACGGACGTGCACACGTTAATGGTTCCGTGAGTCACTTCCAATTTTCCTAGGCGTAATTTGTCACCTAACGTTCTGGGCGTTTTTCCTCATTGAGCAAGAAGTCACATAAGGATTTTATTAGCACGGATGAATCAGTCGGCACCGCTAGCTCGCAGCTGAGGGGAAATGAAACCCTAATACTTTTCGCTCGCGTCATGAACGGGGTTGGCAGTCCCACCCCTCCGTCGAGGGGAGCACGCTCGACGCTCGGGGTAGCGGGATGACAAGGCCGCCCATTAATACGCCTCGAAAGACCGCTGAAAACGACGATAATGGCGCGAGAACTATTGGAAACACTTTGGTAGGGTACAGGCCGCGTTTTGCGAATCGCTATCGTTCTATTATTTTATTTTTTTGGCGCTGAGACCAGACGGCTTTAACCTCTCACCCTCTCTCTATCCTTTATTACTTTTTTTCCCTCTCTCTCTTTCCCTTTTCGTCTCTCTTTAACTCTCTTTGTTTATTTTTAGACAAGGGGTTTGGGGTGTAATACTGCCCACACATTCTGCAAAGCGTACTTCACTTTTATTTATTTTAATTTATTTATTATTTGAAAAGCGTCGAGGAAGCGGTAGACTCGCAAGATACCATATCGCTCGAATTGGTTAAAAATAAATCCCCTATTAAGGTAAAAAAAACATGCAGATAGGAAATATTCAAGCTTGAATGCATAAACAATGTGCATGAGCACCTTCGAAAGCTTTGGGGCGTCTTGGTTTCTAGCTATCCGAATGTCACTCCAGCAGACTTTAATCAGCGCGGTTCTTGGCTGTCACTGAGATGATGTACGAAAAGCTTCCCTAAGCGAAGTTCCACATCGGCACCTTCAGTACATCTGTGCCTTGGAAATAAATTATTTTATCTCGCGAATTCACGGAAAGCCCCCACGCTCGAGGAGAAAGGGGTCCTTCCGATGAACAAATACAAAATTAGTTTGTATTGTTTTGTTTATATCTGTTCTTCGTAATATCCCTTCAGCGGGCGTAAGGGATGCCCGCACACGAAGACAACCTGGCAGCGCCGCAGCTACGACCACCATCTGCCCAGGCAGCAGAATGTGGAATTCGACTTTTCGGGTAATAAACCGTAAAATAAACCTGTTTTTCGCGCGATCCTTCGCCGAAAGGTCATTGTAGGTGTTGCCCCCAGAGGTCACGAGGTACAACGCTTCAGACACGCCTGCCCAACCCGTCTTGTTGAGAGGCGCTGCGTCAGACACGCTTGGAAATCAGCAAACCGGTCTCTTTGCTCTTGGTTTTCTTCTTCTTATTATTATCATTCCGCATGTCAGCAGCAATGAAAGCTTGTCTATTTTTAAACGCTTCAAGAACCATCCACACAAGGATTGTTGTCTGGCGTGCATTTGGGCGTTCAATCTTCGGAGCGAAATGATCTTTAGATTGGTTTCATACGGGGTGGCGAAATAAGGGGTGGCGAAATAAGAAGGGAACTTTAGTGCTTTCAATTTTTCTGCAGGTTATTTTATTAATGTATTAGGTTCCCCGTCGATATCATAGAACAGTTTGACAAAAACAAATACTAGCAAAAAATGTTCAGCATGTTTTATTTCGTGCTGATATTTTCTTATTAGGAAACAGCGCAACCGAACGCTCGAAGCGCATATGCATGTCGAAATTAGTAATAACGCGTCCAAACACAATACTTTTAGCTATGCACACAAAATATATTGATTATGTGTATACCACCGCGATGATCAATCATTCATTTTAGATCTCTGTTGTGTGTTTACATTTTTTAATATTTTTTGTTCAAATAGGTTTTCTGCATTATCAATATTACCTCGATTCAGGAGCAAATTTAAGGTGTTAATTTTGGACAGGAAAAGTCATCGACGCAAATAAGGAAGGAAAAACGTTATTTAATTTCACGATATATTGATCTTTAAATATTAGAGTGTAATGTGTTCATGTGCATTAACCATAAATGGACACTTCAATTAGACGCAATCACAATATCGCACCGTATGTTTTTTTCTTTTAGTTGAATTTGATTACATTTCTATTCATGTGTGTTTGCCTTAATACCAAATGTTTGATATGTGGAATGTTTAAAGATATCTTTCCAAACATTTTAATTCAAGATTATGCCTACTGACCGTTGTGAAAACATAAAAAAAGCCTTTTTTGATCGTGACTTATTAAAAACAAAATTTCCATTGAAGAGTATATACCTCCACAAGCTGGTCTGTCTTGTTAGTAGTGCAAAATCAAAATATTTTTCTGTATGTGCTAGCATACCTTGCAAGCGGCGAATGAGGTATTTGAGCTCCGTAGCATTTGTAAGCAACATGCTTAAAAAGCGAAGTATGTGTAGATCACAATGCAAAGAAAATGTACACTGCATTCGTGTTAACTTCATAGATGACAAAAGAACAAAATCTACGAGACCACTTAACATTTCTCTATTACATCTGCCATCAGTCTTCTATCGCAAAAGTTTGCGCCAAAACACAATTCGTGTGCCACCAGAGCCGTCCACGACACTAAAATAATCTGGTAATATTTACAGTAATCTTTAGTATGGCTTAGAGGGGCCGTGAAACTGCACAAAAGCATGTAGCCATCTTACCCCAAAGTTCAGGTAAGACAAAATTTACAAAACAAACCAAATGCAAAAAAAAAAAAAAAGTTGCGCTAGGATTTTTTTTTTTATTATCAACACGCACTTAGTCTTCTGATCCTACAGAGCAGGAAAGTCCGTCGCATGTAGCTTTGGGACCTTCTTTTCATTCCTTGGTACGCGTGAAGACTCCAATTTGAACTTGTTGCGTCAACGTCAGTGGCCTTGAGGGGGCATCTATAGCTGGTGACAGGTCAACAACGAAGTGGAAGCTCCTCCCACCCCTTTCCACTTCAGCGGAGAGAACGGTGGAGAGGAGGTCGCCCTCTCTGCAGCGTTTGCATTACTAAAGTGGAAAGACGTGGGGGGAGCTTCCACTTCTTGACCTGTCACCGACTCTAGTGTTTCCGCTCTAGATGGGCAATTTATCTATCCCAGTACGGCTGCTAAGCTGCGCCTCGCACAGCTGGCACTATTAAAACTGTCACCTTTCGCCTATATGTTAGGAGCAGGAAAACTATAAATAACGGGCGTTGGGAAGGTAGAAAGTTATTTATATTATTTACAAGAAAACGGAGCGTGCTACGTGGCGGTGCAGCCGGGTAACGAGAGCGGGGATGATCTTTCTTCCTCGAGGTACACTTAAACGTTTTGTCTCCGGCGCTAACATGTTTTAGTAAAAAGCGAATGTAACACACTCACACACACAAACACACACATATATATATATATAAAGAGAGAGAGAGACAGAGAAAACGTAGCGCTGGATGACGAAAAGTATACACGGCATAAAAACGCACTTGAGGCGGTTGTTGGAGTTCTTAAAACATATTATTCGTAAAGTTCGTCTACGTTTCGGCCTGAGACAGACCTTCTTCAAGACTGAAAAAGGTCTGTCTCAGGCCGAAACGTCGACGAACTTTACGAATTGTTTTAAAAACTCCAACAACCATCTCCCGTTTTTATGCCGTATATATATATGTATATATATATAGACAAGACTGTTTCGTAGGACAACGAAAAGTGTATAAGAGATTATATGTACGTACCTCGAAGATTTTAGTGGAGTTTTATTACATATTGGTCGACGTTTCGGCATATAATATACATATGTATATGTGTTTAGTTTTTTTTTTTTTTTGTTGCAATTTCCGCTTTGATGCGTTTTTCGATGGCATAATTTATAAACAAATAACCTTCCTCAGCCAATTTTGTCAGACCTACTCTTAGATATGAATAAGCTAGCTGTTCAATAATTCTCAAAACACCTGTTTTTGATGCTGCTCACGTGTCACCCTTGTTCATTGGCGTAACTTTTTGGGTTGAAGCTATACTATCTACTAAACCGCATCCTCTTTGGTGGACAGCCCATGCACAGTTTAGAAACACCCCGTTCGGAGCGATAAGGAGGGCTGTGTGGTTATATTTCTTAATCGAATTGACTGAGCTGAGCAATTGATCGACTAACCTACCGGTTAATCGATTAATGTTTTAATCGCGAGTAATTTGTTTTACCTGTTAATCGGTAAACTTTTGACGAACCGAAGGAAAGCAAAAATACAACGCTTTCACCACACAGACGTGGACGCGTTCAACTGCATGAATGAAAAAAAAAAACGTTAGGTGAAATGTAAGCCTAAAGTAAACAGTAGGGGCGAGATTTGTAACCCCGGAAAATTGCAGAAGGTCATACGTGTCCCGGCCACTTCAACGCCGTTCGAGTTTCCGTTTAGTGGAGCAGAGACTATTGTGAACAATCAAGGGAGGGCAGTCTTGTCGGAGAATATCAACGAACCCCTTTGCCTTATGCAGTTGAGGAAATACTCGGTGAGAGTGAGTGTCCTCTTTAACTCTGTTCTCAACTACATATCAAGGTTTGTTCAAAACAAAAATTGTATATTGCACGGCTTCTCAAATATTCAGCAAAGGAAATATGTTTCCGGTTTCTCATATATTATGAATGGAAATGAACGAGACCAATTAATTGGTTTATTAATCGGGTTAAAAAGTTTTAATCGACGCCCAGCCCTACGAATAGTGCAGTGTCTTTCATTATTTCATCGCTGCAAGAGGAGCTATAGTATTGTGGCTTTTGCTCGCAACGGTAAGGCTATATATGAGGCAGTGCTATCCGGTACGACCAATTATTCGCACGCATATAGAAGTAGAAATGGCGTCCTAAATTACAAGACTTCCAGACTTCAAATCTGAGCCACAAATGTGAGCACATGCGACATAGGCCGCACTTGACTCGCGTCCAGTTACGTCACGTTGTTTTCATAGTTGCCTGGTCAATAGATGCAAACTGAAAATAGGCATTTATAGACTTGGCACTTGAGGAGTGCCTGAACGCCCACTTTATTAGAAAATACCCGGAGTCTCAATTACTTCAGTCTACGGAAGTGTATTTGGCAAAACACGAGGCTGTAACAGCATTTTATCCGATACATTTAGTGTGCGTTATGATAATGAACGTCATGTTTGTCGTGGTTAGTTTTACACGAAGGCAGTGGATTAAATTTTATATTTAGTATTTTGTTATCAGCGAGCGTGTTTTGTTAGTGCACGTTTTCATGTTCCCATTGCAGTCAGTAATACATTGTAGGCTTTGATTTTAAGTGAGAACATTTTTTTTTGGCTTTGCTATTCGCTGAGCTAGCGCCACAGAGAGCGCTGACGAACTTTCCGATTACAAACGTATGTCCATTAAAAGAGTTCGGAACTTTTAAAGGTACCGACAATCCAGAAATCACGGCTGAGTCTGGCAACCGGGAAATGGTATGCCCTCTGGGCCATCTTGTTAACGCATAACAAAACATGATAATCTCTTTACAAGATAAGACGTTGTTCTCTGTTTACGCCAAGTCGGCTTCTTCGGGCGGGTCATTAGCTCCGTTCATCGGCCTAACTCATAGTATAAACGGTTCACTTTCAAGTTCTCAACAAACGAAACAAAGCAAAAAAAAAAAGTACGCGGACTTTTTTACAACGTGCATAATTAGCTAACAGCGCTCTCTAGATCCGGAAGTTGGTATCAAAATTTAATACCGCAGGAATATTTTATATCAAGTCTAATTTACCTTCACCGTTTTAATGTCATAACCTTTTTAAATATTATATCTTCCGACTTGCGCCCGATGACAGATAACTTATTGTCCACAAGAGCGAACCAGCTCTTTTTCCACAATATTTAAATCAGATGATTTCGTTTTCACTCCTAGCGTGAAGCTGTATTCAACACACGCATTTTAGATAAAATTTCTCTTTACACAAGTGGCGGGTTGTTGCATCGAGTAAACTTATACTTTATAAACTCAACAATTTGTTTCTCATTTGCACATAACATAACGAATCGATGTATACGTATATGTCGCCAAAGGGGTAAATATTTTGTGTGCGTGAACGATAAAAGTGCCTTATTGATCGCATATTTTTCCTCCCACGTAGGCATAAAAATGCATTACGTGCATTACTTAGAACACAGCATTAGCGCCCCCGAAAGACGGTGGCCGGAGGCTGCACGTGCAATCGATCCGTCAACTTATTAAAAGACATCAGGACATGTATATTAAACCACAAAATACGGTTATTCACAAAAATAATGTTGGTATCCAAGATACACTTTTATAACTAAACATACATCAGGCATCTGGGAGCGACTAAAAGCTTTACCGTGTTAGAAAAGTTATGGAGGACAAAATTTGACTCTGCCACACCATTACACAAACCGTTTTTTTAGAGCCTATTTACCTTTATGAACATGCGTGCGAGTATTCAAGTAGATTTCCCGTAGCTCGAAAGAGTAAGTTGTAGCGTGTTGAAGTAGAAAAATAAAGAAATCGCATGCTCGAGCTGTTGTATATGGATGCTGGCAGAGTGGCGCGTCTGAAAACGGATATGGCCATTAAATTCTAACTCAACATCAGTGTGCCTCTGCACATTAGTAACGTTAATTAGGAGTGCAAGTCGATTTTCACGTCTCAACTTTTTTGTTGAAACAAGTTTCGAACTTCTCCTGGGTGCTTTTTCTAACGAGCTTTAAATCGGAGGGGAAATAAGAAAACCCTGCCGGCTCTGAATGCGCATTTTCCTAGCGTTGAGTGCACATCTTGACAAGTCCGATTAAAACCTTTGCACTAGCCTGCATTCAGTGTTTTTCTCCCATTTGCATTGGGACGCACTGTGCTGTACCCACAACGGACATAAACATTCAATCAATCTCTGCATGAGCATGGCTTACGTGCGCTTATTGATAGGCATAGCGGAAATGATGGTTACGCAACATTGTTTGCGCTAACTAGACATTGGCGCTTTTTCGCATTTTTCTCCGAAAGAACGTTGGTAGGAACCACAGTTTACACCTTAGCTTAGTGTCCCAGGTAAGAACTTCACGCCACACTTTCAGTTATGATAGAAACAAAGAATCGAAAATCGCTTGTTCGTGCTAACAGTGCCGCAATGTGTACCGTATAATATTCTAACACCGTTAACCTTCTCGATGGAGGCGCAAATCATGCTGCTTTGTTGTCAGTGACGACCCAGTTGCAGGCAGCCACAGTCCTTCAATAGTGTGTGGCTTGTCGCGGAACCCATAAAATATATTCCGGTAAGTTTAAGAATCGTACAAAAACATCCCCTTCGGTAATACCGCTCCGTCCAACCATGATTAAAAATACATATTCTAAAAATAACTCGTAATTGAAGCTTGTGATGAACTCCTTTTGTGATAACACTATGCATTGAAATTATCTTTCAACGGAGCGGCTGCTGCAGTGATGAACGCCGTTCTTTTGAAACCTGTTTCGAACTTCCCAATTCATTATGGAAGATTCGAAGTGCAAGCAATACAGCGGACACAAACGTAAACGCACATATAAACGTCCATTGTTTATGGTTTCGCGTTTGAACCCGGAAGCTATCACAGGGGTAGATTCGGCGTCTCGATTCTGGGTTGGCCATCTTGCGAATCTGTTTGTGGCGGTATTAAAGCTCTACTAAAGAAGTCTAAGCCGTGGCCTGTCCAAGTAAGTGCAGTAGATGAGTAGGGCGATGTCTGCTCTATATCTCCCGTGGCAGGTGACCGGGGTTTCGTATCGGGAATGTGCTTGCCTCCCGGTAATTACCACGTCCAAAAATCTCCACTAATCGTTAGCTCAATGCAGAACAACTTCTAAGTTTAACTATAACCTCCATTTTTCATAGAATCAGTCAACCAAAAAGTCAATATTGTACCCACCCCGTTCATATTTTATTTTACACTTTCTGCTTTTATTCCATGTTGATAAAGAACAAAGAGAAGCAATTTCGTGCTCTTTGCGTACCACTCCCATCACGAAGAGCGCATAATATCGAATTTGATCGAGGAGCACAATGCCGAATATTGTATTTGGGCGGTTTATGAAATGCAAGTATTTCATATACCTTATTTTTAGTTTTAAATACAATTCACACCTACATTAACCAATATACAATTAAACACGAAATAAAAAATAATCAAGGAAATTTATATACGTATTTCCCTTACTTTATTTGACTTACTTTTTTTGCTTTTATTTACTTTTATTTGAAATGCTGCCAATCCATGTTGCATACCAATTAGAACAACTGCGAACCGTATGAATAACAATAAACGCAGCTAGAATCCCTATCTCAGTGACACTTCAAATGATAAATCTTTCAACTTTTTATTTCGTCAAGCTCTTACAGAGCAGAGGATAACATCAAAATAATCGCATTATACTAGTTGTACAAATAAAAAAAATTGACCGCATCTCCACGTGGTGAATGATGTTGCTTGGGGCGAAGCTCTGGTGGTGCTTGTCTGCGTAGACGCCGAGCCGCAGCATGCCGAGCCTTTTCATTCATGTCAGTAGGAGAATGTGTGGTTTTCTTCTTTTTGTTTTTTTAAGCAGACAGATGGGATGGCATCTCAGAACCCCCTACTCTTTTTTTTCTTCTTTTTCTTTGAGCCTTTTCATTCATGTCAGTAGGAGAATGTGTGGTTTTCTTCTTTTTCTTTTTTTAAGCAGACAGATGCGATGGCATCTCGAAACCCCCTACTCTTTTTTTTTCTTCTTTTTCTTTTTTCATAATTTTATTCATCTTTTTTTTTCATTTTTTTTTTTGCACTACACGAGCACGCGAGCATGTGCTCACGTGCTCGTGAGCACGTGATCTCACGAGCAGAAGCACGAGCACCCGACGCCGGGCCTACGGCGGACGGCGGACGGCGGACGGACATGGCTAGCCCCTAAGGAGCTTCGCCCCTAAAAAAAATGTTTGCAACATTTTTATCAGTTTTATTACAGACATTTGTGCAATATCGCAAACTCACGTGTTTCCGAAATAAAAAGCACAGCTCAATCATACATTAAATCAGACCTCTGTACTTACTGCGTCACTTCAAAATTCACTACATTAATTACTTATATGTACTCGAAGAAGTCTGCTTCTACATAACTCGCTTGGGTCACTCGAACTCAATACCAGCTTAAGCGAAACAGACGTCAATTGATAAACAATAACTTGAATCCTTTTCGTTTTATTAAACTGTAATCTGCTTTGTGTGATCCAAACCAAACACGTTTTTTTCTGTTCGTTCTTCCTACAGCTTTAACGGAGCGTTCCAGAGATTATTATTGTCGTTATTCTTGTCCAGCTCGCGGCACCTTTGCATTGATTGCATAAACATCGTAACCTTGAAATCAGGCTATTTACCCTTTTTGGTGTAAGACTGGTGACAGCTGTTAAAACCCGTTTGCTCTACTGACGTCTAACTCCTGGTTATATAAGTTGGTAGAGCGCTCCACTGATAATGAAGAGGTCCCCGGTTCGATACCAGAACCAGGCGGATTTTTTTAGTTGCGCACCAGTGACCTAGCTGTGTTTGGAGGTTTGTGTTTGGATATTTGTGTTTCTCCTTTGTCCCCCTTGTTTCCCCTTTCCGTTTTTTTTTTTTATATATATACAGCTTTGGCAGCGTGAAATGACCTTTGATTCGCTGACACCACGTGCCAACAGCATTATGCGCAGCTATGCCGGCCACACGGAGCACTAACCAATCCTGACGCAGGAGGTCACGTGTAGATTACTAGGCTTGTCGTTCCCAACCTGTTGATACGCGTGACAAAAATGAATGCCTCACGGCAAATTCCCAGGGATTATGCACAGTGATTGTAAGCAACAAACGAAAGCCATTCGAGTAACTTCTGGTAAGGCTATACAGTTGGCAGCCTAACATATATTTATTTTCTTTGGCCGCTACAGATTAAAGGTACTTTATTTCATGTATAACTAGTTATCCATTAATGCTGACTAAACACTTTCAATTTGATCACGAGCGGTATTATACATATTTCTGGCAAAGGCTTTTAGACAATGTTTCATATTATTTACATGTCTATTTTCAAGAATAGGATTGCTTTTAGTTTGAAACTCAGCATAAGCGCATTAATACGATGGGTTTTAATATATAAAAGACCGAATAACATTAGTTGTTTTGCGCGGAATAAAACAAGTGTTGATAAAATTGAGAGTACTGATACTAAAAAAATGCCATCTTTGGAGAAACGACGTTCCGCTCCCACGCTTGAGCTCAGTAAGAAAACCTCTAACGTCTAAACATTTAATTTCTTGGGATTGGTGCCCGCTACGCAGAGATACTGAGTAGCCACATGGACGGCGTGTGCTCCAAGAGTTAGCTTCAGAAGACGCTACTGCTCTTCGGCAGATCGAAGGACATCCTGGACGTCATTAAAGTCGGTTTCGCAACCAGAAACTCTGGACAAAGAGCTATGTTTCACTTTGTACGAATCAATAAAATAGCCAAGAATAAAAACTAAGAATAAAACAGATCTTATACCCAGTCTCATTTGGAGTATGACTTATGCTTTGTGCAGATTTATCTCTGTGGAAGACAGTATTCATCATTAATGTAAATGTGTGACCTTTCTTGTGCGATATTTACATTATCGACGTCTTCTGTTTTCCTGAGCTAAAGATGTACGGGCTTTCACGTCGTAAAGGAAGTTACAATGGGAGTGAATAACTAATTACTCATAATAGCCTTTAGATCGCTCAAAATAATAAGGCAGAAATACGGATTGGAGGGGTGGTCTTCTAGAAATGAAAATACTTCGAGAAACTGGTAACAGTCTTCAAAATGCAAGCTCATTACACATGCGACAAATGAACTGTATCCACAAGTACGAATGCTAATCGTATCAAGGGCTCAGATATATGGTGCGGATATTACCGTACCAGCTGTTGACAAGATTATGAACACCTCATCCAGCTCGTCTTTTTTTTTTTTTATATACATCTCCGTGTTCGTCAACACAAGGCAAGGGCATTAATTTTTTTCCACCATCTACCTAGGTCGAGTGCGGGTCACGGATTCAAGAGGAGTCCTGCATCAACGTTCGAGTGTGACTCGTGTTCAATCTGTACTTTGTTGATCAAACAGGAGAAGTGAGCGAACGTTGCGTAAGGAAAAAGAAATTGTTCCTACAGCTAAAGTAAAAAGCTCCAAACGTAAGTGTTCAATATCCTGCCCATATTTGAGCCAACTTAACTCTTCGGAGTATCAAGTTCTGGAAACCAAATAAAAATGAGATAAAAAAACAAAGACACAATACAAATTCATTGCAATAATATAAAACATGACTCCTACAAACTATAAATATGTAGAAACAAAATTATGAGTGTATCAATGATAATACGATAAGATTGCGTCACCAAGATTATGGAAATATTTAGTTTTCACTTGACTAGGAGTGACTTAGTCAAACGTATAATTTCTCACAAAACCATCATATCTTCCTCCAAACTATTTGCTTAAAGGGCCGATACCGCAGTTTCCTAAGCTTCTAAAAATATGTCCAGCAGGAAAACTTGTAGTAGGTAAAAATTGTTCTACGTTCTTCAAAAATTGTGCTACATTTTTTTTTTTTTTACTTTCGTGCGATGCTTTAATTGTGATTTGTATGAGCACTTGTATACCTATTGACTTATGAAGAATTGCATCCTCCCGGGATGGGTTCTATGGCAGAAACTCAAAACACATTCATGCATTTCTTTGTTAACAAATCATTTATCCGCTCGCAAACTACGGTTTGAGACATTTCGTAGTAATTAAAAATGACTGTATTGACTCCGCACTATACCGTTTCGGAAAAATTTCACGAGGGCAATCAAGGTCTCAACGACACGGCGTGACCAAAGGCAGCTACAGGCGTGATACTTTAACGCACTGGTCTGCTACCTCTGCTACATTGCCCAAGTTGTAACAGAAGCACATATCAGATCCGAACACGCACTGATAACAAAACAAAAACGAGGCTTGATAACATAGATTGCTTGAACGTTCGGCCAGTACTTATGGTACAGACGTTTTGCGAGAACATTGTTCAGACGAATAGCAGCAGCACAAACAATTCCCATGCTGAAATGAAGAATAAAATAAGCGATTGAAACGCTACCTTGTCAACGGCGTAGCTTACGAGAGTTGCGATGCCTATAGAGTCGTCGAAGTTTAGGCAACGCGAGGCATTGTGAGCAGCACGTATCGTAATAAAAGCAGCACCAGTGCAAAAAACGGCGATTCACCGACTCGAAAAGGGGAACAATGATATTTAAGAGGAATATCACGTTGAAAACATACATCTGTGGTAAAAACACCTCTCATACATTCCGAATTACTATGTCTTGCGACCGTTGTTTTCTTTTCAGAATATAATGATAACTGTCATTGTTTGGATTCTAAAGCAGAACAACTCTTGAGGAACATGGAAAGTCTGAAAAAAAAATATGTGGTGTTTAAACATTAGTAATGTTCCTAAGCTTTTATTTAGTTACAAAGAAAATATATTTTTATGTGAATCCTTCTTGCTGGTAAACTTTTCTTTACATTTTGCTTATGATATCGACCGGTTCGTTGAGCCATACGGCATCCACAACATATTTTTGTGTGGGTTAGCTGCCGGTTGCATGGGGTTAGAGGGCGGGGAGGGGGGGGGGGGCTTTAGATTGAAGACTATAAAACATAAATTTCTTTCAAATAAGCATATATATTTAGTATTAGGTGTATTTTTTAATTCTTGGTCACAATACTTGACACGGCTAGGGGTATTCAGTTTTCAAGAAACCGATTGCCGAGGCTTCAAAATCCACTTTACTTTTGGTTTGTTATAACTGAGTGCAGAGGGAGGTGGGACAGGGCTCGGTATCAAGCGCATTTACCAGTGTCGAGCTGAGCTTGGTTGTGTCCAATAAAGCCCGAAAGCAAAACTGGAGCAACTGGAGCTTTATGGGTTCCGCAAACTCAAACGTATATTTCCCAAAGCGGGAGGGAGATTTATTCAATGTAGTTGCGAGATCCGCTTGTGTTTTGTTTTTTTAGGGTTACGCGAAGAAATGCATATCCGCGCTGAAGCTATATATACCTCAACTATAAAGCTCCACTGACATGTCGGCTCATTCTTCGGCAGCGTCACTACAGACATGATGTCAAAAGAGGGGATTGGCAAGGATCTTCAAACGCCTTTGGGGCTTTGCTATAGCTCGTCTGAAAGGTGTCTCCAATTCAGGTGTATTTATTACCTTGATTTTGTTTGGTTTCCTCAATTGCGGGCTTATGACGTTACAGCTGTTTAATGCTGCTGCTCGTCGCGATCCTGGCTGTGACACCGTTGCAGAGGTCATTGTGGAAGACGCCTGGTCCGCTGCTTGAGCCCACTCAGCACTCGACGGAAACTCGAGTAGTCCTAGGCTGGGATTCTGCGACATTACAGGCACTGGTGCACGCTTTTGACGGTGCTTCTCGAGTCAGCCGCTAAAATCGCGATCACCTGTAAGTAACATTAAAAGCCAGGACGCGCGTGTGTCCAATCAAATACACCAACGCTCGGCACTGACGTCACGTCGCCGCATTGGCGCCGCAGTCGACGCGGCGCACTCCCAGGCGCTTCACGCGAATTTGGTTTGTGCACACGCGCATTGCCAATGCTTTGTATGGGCAGATGCGGTCTTTTTTTTTAGAGCGCAGCTCTTAGGCGCCTGTTTCCGGCTTGAGCGGCGTCGCCGTCGCCGTCGCCGTCAGCGTAACCGCGCGGTGCATTATGGCAAATGTCCCATAATGCACCGCGCGAGCCCTCCCCCCCCCCCCCCCGAGATCACGGGACCCCCCCCCCCCGACGTCACGTGACCCCCCCCCCCCCCGGAGGAGATTTTAGAATGAGGGGAGGAGGAGGAGGAGGAGGAGGAGGGGTATACCCTCCCCTGAGTACCCTTCCCTCCTCCTCCTCAAGAGCTGCGCTCCAATTCGGCGTTACAGGGAGTTGTAAACGACTTTCATTTTTTTTAACTCCACTTTGGTTGATATAAATTCGACACTGCGTTCTTCCGACGTCATAGAACTGCGGCGCCAGTGGAGCAGCCTGTTACTACTTTTGGCGACACTACTACTATTCATGGGTACCATTATATGATGGCGGACGCCTCACTAATGCCGTACCCTGTTTCGCGGGGCATTTATTTTTTCTTTTTTCATTCGGAAATGAGATCTATAATTCCTCTGTGCATATTTTGAAGCTAAGAGCGTGTTTACGTGGACATAACGTGTGAATAGAAGAAATCAGCAAAGAAAACACTGACACACTATCCTACCGTATACGCAATTTTAGTTTCTTGTCGGTTAGTGAATGTGTCTCTTCAATCGATACTTGTGGCATCACACATCATTGTTTTTTCTCTTGAATCTATCTTACATAAAAAATAGCCTTATAGCCGCGCATAGAAGTCGAGAGCATCCCGAATACAAGTATAACAACAAAAGGTCAAACGGCACTGCCGTAATTACTGGATCAGTTCACCAGACGAAAACAAAAGTTTAAAAGCAAGGCCCGTAAGACCTTCGTGAGCCTCAAAACTTCGGTGTTAGATTATGCGACTTGCGGAGGCTCGGATGAGAGAAATAATGATTAGATTATCCCCAGCCACATTAAGATATGGCGTCCAGAACCTAAAAGTCATTGGAGACGGTATTGATATGAAATGATCCTTTCGTGTCTCGACCCAGTTATTATTCTAACTTCAAAACTACACGTCATTATTGTCAAAACCAGAAGTGTTTTTTACCTGGGGTACGAAAATACGAAAGCGTATCACTGAGGGAGCTCGGGCAATCCTGAGAGATATCTCGTCGAGCTTGGGGCGAAGGCTGCTCAAATTCGAATATTTGTCGGCAGATATGTCACGCTACTGGCTTTTTGCTTTTGCATCATTTATTTTTTAATAAAAGACGTCGGCTTTGTAATTTTGGGTCATCAAAAAGTGGAGATATTTGCTTCGGTGCGTTTAATCAGTGTCTTCGTTGCGAAAAAGTAAAATAAGCCACGCTTTAAACGGCGCCGATTTAACTATGGGACTCCTCAATTATTAGGAATGAAGTAAGAACCCCAGAACAGCATCAGAGGTTAAAATGTTCAGTCATAATTTATGTCTACCTTTATGTGGTCCCACTGAAAGCTAACAATCTCTAAAAGTGCACAAAAAAGACGGTCACGTTTGCAAGTTATGACATTGGGCAAACTTGTCATAAAATCCTTTAACGTCTATAATTTTCGACGTACCTTGGGCGTTCTTAAAATTTTCTTTTCCCTACACTTTGTTCAAAAAAAAAAAAAAAAACGAATAGTACAAATAAAAAAAGAGGCCGAATTTGTGTCAAAACAGCTTCAACCATACACCATGCATAAAATGTGTTGGCAAAGAAAGTGCAACTCGTCAACACTGTGTTATCAGCGTTTCAGAAAAGAAAGTCGGGAAAAAAAACGCAAGAAAGACAATTAAGGTATCGAGGAATATATACGGATCATTCTAGCTTTATAAATTTGTTTCGCATTGTTTCTCGTGTTTTTCTTCTTTTTTCTTTCCTGCACTCGTCTCGTTTATTGATTTTCGCTTTGAAGGAAGTTTGAGTGAATTAAACAATGCCAAGGAAAATGTGAACCTCCCGGAAGACAATTGGACAAGACTCGAAGAAACATTACTTTCTTTCATCTGTTCTTTTTCTTTCTCATTCTTTTTACTCTTTCTCTCTCTCTTTATCTCTTTATGCAGTGCGCAGAAGCTGAAGTGGAAGAAAAGAAAACTGAGCGAGACAGAAAAAAGAGTTTAAAATAAAATGTAGAAGTGCGCGAAGTACACGAACGACATCTCCAACGAGCCCGAGTTCTGAAAATGTCCAATTACTGGGACGAAATTAAGGCATCACGGGCTCGAGAGGAACTGGAGGTAAAGAATAGTGGAAGTCCGAAACAGAGATTTGGAGGATGGTTCGAATTCACCCTGCGGAAGGACGCCAACAGCTACGTACACCGGAAGTGAAACTGTGTTCGTTTGATTCGTTTTTTTTTTTTTTTTTGTAGCTAAGAAACGTTTTTTGACAGACACAAGTCAGAAATTAATGTGGTCTTTTAAAATGTGAGTTGAATTCGCCCTGAGAAAGCGACGTCCAGAATGAAGCACTCCAGTGTACCGGGGGGGAGGGGGGGGGGGGGGGGAAGAGATTATTAGAATTCGCTCTCTTAATTGGATTTTGCTATCAGGGTGCTTCTGTGGAGGGCGTGCAGAGGATATTTAAAAAAGCACGCTATTTTCGTTAAAACTTTGTGAACACAAGAACTCTGCACATCAGCTTTGCACTAGTTTTTTTTTTTCGTCTTTTAAAGAGAGTTGTGACTTTATAAAGTTTTTATTCACTTGTTCCGGCCAAAACTGACTGGAATGAGTTGGTAAGAGAAACAGCTCTGATCGGAATTCGGGATAACTAAATTCAACATCTGCGTAACTCACAATGACCACTTGTAGGCGAAAAGTTGGTATCTCGCTCGTTAGCAGCATTTAGGATTTTTCTTTTATGCATTTTGCGGATGTGTGTGCGTTGGTGCCTGCGTATACACGTCCAGGAAGTGTTCCGAAGTGCGTCCTTGGCGCATCGGAATGCAAGGGAGGGGGGGGGGGGAGGGGGGGGGGTCACACCAATCAAAGGGCAACACAATAAACGCGCAGCGATCGCACGATGACGAGCCAGCCAAGCGCGTGAACGCTGTATTTATAGTGAATTTATCACTTAATATTCGTATGTAAGTGATTCGTTATTTTTGTTTTGTTTTAGGGATAATTTTTTTAATAATTATTCAAATACTTACAATATTTACGTCTACGTAATACCTCACCGGAGCCTTTAGAGGTACTATATAGATAAATAAATACTGGAATGCGAACTTTAGGAAACTGATCATAAGTATAATTTATCTGACGAGGAAAGATAGTGCTCTTAACAGACAAGCAGTAAGTAGCAAAGACTAATGAAAGAAACATGTAAAGATCGCAAATCACGAAGCGCCTTTCCTTCAAAATTTAGCGTGAGCGTAAGTGTAATAAATTTGCAAAAAAGAAGTTCTGTATATAGCAAAGACGATCTGACAAGCAATAGTCCGCGTTTGTTAGATGTATAAAACGAAAGAAAATGGCGTTCAAGCTGTCCTCCAGATTTTGCACTTAAGAGTGGTGCACTTCTCCAGAAAATATTATAAAAGGAAGCACGCTGCTTACAAGAGGGTGCCGTCATTTTTTCCATGCCTCCTCGGAGGTACAATGATTGCTTCCTGTGCTACTTTATTATGTTTTCTTTTGTGTGTGCCACAAAGCCCACTGAGGTGTCGGAAGTCAAAAATCATTTAAGGGGGCGGTCAGGGTTTAGTTTGTTGAAGAATATTAAAAAATACCTCATTCATTAAATTTTCGTGCGTAAACATTGCTTTCTTATACTATGATTGAAGTTGGAAAATTAGCAAGATACCATCACGCAGCTATTTTCGAAACATGCGAGTGTTTGTTCCTCTTTTCGGGCAAGGAGTTTTATATCCGAGGAGAATTGAAAGAGTTCTCTTGCTTTCTATATCTGTTTTCGAAACTTTATGATTTTATAATACTCCCTTAATCTATATACCTTGCAGCATATGATAAAACAACAATGAAGGAGTCTATTCAAAGATGAAGGCGCCGAGTTTTGGAAGGGGATTTCTTGCGGCGCTTTGAAATTTACAGTATATATATTATTTATTTTATATTTTAAACATCTTTTCGTATTGAGACAACCAAGGCCGTTGAAATATAAAGGCTTTCCTTTTCAAGTGGGGTTGACAGTGCAGTGATTGAATTATTTTTTATTACCATTTAGACGCCATGTAATCTTCTGGCGCGTACGGAAGTGGAAAAATTAAACTTTATTAGTGTTCTTTACTCACATATTTCTTTTTTCTCGCTGGATTTCCTTTCACGTGCCAATCAGCGATGCTTTATTGTCGTGTTTTAGCCGGGCTTTTGCCGTGTATGATTTGTTGAAGCTTACGTTTTCACCTCATTTTCCTCATTACTTTTCTTTCTGGACATTCTGACAGCCCTCTCGAATATATGCCATTCTCCAACTCTTGTGTGTAGAACCGGAAAGCAAAGAGAACTCGATGAGAACTATAATCCAATGAAAATAAAGTTGAAAGCAGCAGGAGTACGTAACGAAGCGAAGGAGGAAAAATCAATTTTGCAGGGTGCGCCACCCAGCCTTTTCGGCGCATTTGTATATGAAGAAGAAATCCCACCAAGGACCTCAAACAAAGGTAAACGCAGTGTGTATGAGAAATGTGTATGTTTCCAAGACAATTGGCGCAGTCAGACGAAAGACGAAGGACTATCTTAGTCCAATAGGAGCTGCTCTGAAAAGTGTGCATCGTATTTTTCATGGCGCCATTGATAGTTACGTCAAGCGTAAAGCAAATGCCCCCGCTGCGAGCAACAATGTTTTCGGTCATAACATTTTCAAACTGTATTGTGAAATAATTTGACTTTAATCACTTTTGATATGTAAGTGATATCCTATCCATTTTTCGAACATGCAATGTCATTTATAAGGCCCGCGCCACGTTTACCACTTTTTTGTTGTTCAAAAGCTTCGGCTTATGAACTATATAATATTTATGCCCCGCGTTTGAAAGTTCCCCATTTTACCACAGGCTTGCCGTACTCCACTTCCAAAGAAGCGAAAGGCGCCAAAGGAACTCAATAATGTCATTATTATCTTGGATATTGTATATCCTTTACATGACAACACAGCGGTAAAGTTTAGTGTTGTAAATTTAAGATTGCGAGGAGGGGGGCGATGATCGTTTCATGCATTATTCTCTCCAAACACTCAGGATCTAAGAATTGTGTTTGTATGTGGCACGTGTTTTATTGTTCCGCTTTCGAGTTTGTTGTTTTGTTTGCCTTCCGACACGCGAAAAGTCACGGCGTGCTGGCTTGCCCTAATCTCCGTGTCTTTTGTCGTTTAGCGTCTACTGCTTTTGTATGCGTAGTAGCAGAGCGACGAGGCACCTCGGTCGATAGGGGGCTAGTCTTGACTCCCGATTATTTATGAATAAAGTGGGAAGCGCACAAATCCGTTCGGTCAGACATGACCTCGAATGCATGTTGAGACCAAGGCAAGCATAATGCCACTTTTTATAATCCTGGTTTCGGCAGAAGGAAGCAAGAGCCGAACTATCCGTGCCAGCGGGAGTCCCCCTCTCCCCTTATATACATGCTACATTGTTTGCTCACGTTTTTGTGCGTACGTACTCACCCGATAGTTGCATGTTGGTCACACACATGCGCATTCAAAGTCCGGACCCCCTCCCAACTTCAATATCGAAAAAATATTAAATTCTAGGTTAGCCCATAGACGAAGTAAAGTGGGGCACATATTGCGACTCTCTTTTATATAAACTTTTATTTTTTAAGCTTTCCAGATTTGCTTGAAAAAAGTAAAGGAAACACTTATGTGGTCTGTTCTGGTAAGTTATACGACCAGGGGGACCTAATAAAAGGGATAATTGTCACAAAACGTTTGATAATACTGCATTTGTATGCGTTAATGTAAAACCTTTTTTTACAATGAAAATAAATTTATGGTTTCAATTGAAAAATTTTGAGAGTCATCAAAACCAACTTATTAGTCAATTTTAGAAAGATTTGGTGTGCGTGAAAAGCGAGTTGGCGCAGTAAGTCACCCCTCGTGCAACAGGTGCTAGGCTAGCTCTGCGGAAACGCGTATGATAACACCACCGTGCGCTTATGCGCGTTTCACATGCAGTGAGTTTGCTTCTAGAGGGGTGCGAATCCTGCCACCGCGGCGCTCTGGCCAGGCGGAGCGGCGCGTTTCCAGAAGCATATTTTAGAAAAACCGGAGGCGACGAATGAAAAAGGGGGACAAACACAAAACATCCCAAAGGTTGGTAATATTTCACAGCAGCAGAGCGGCTGCAACCGCGCTGGCCGTTCACAGCGCGGCGGAAAGCCACGTAAGAGGAGGAGAAGCATGGCGGGAAGGCATGCGCATAAAGCTGTTTCACATGCAACGACTGTTGGGGAAAGAGATCGGTGCGACAGCCGACGTAGTCAGTGCGATCGCAATGTTTGGTTTCGCATGCTCCAACAACCGCGCAATTTCTGTCCGAGCGGCCGGCTGTTCCGACAGGGACGCGACGCGTTTGACTTTGCCTAAAATACAACAAAACGTCTTAATAAAGGCAAAGGTTTTACGAATACAATATAACTAGAAAATTTTAGTAATTAAGCATTAAGCCAAAAGTTCTAAGCTGCCTAAATTTATTTACGAATACGCAACTATCGCAGATGAAAGCTGGCTAATGAACGGATGGGTAATGATGAAGTGATCGCACCAATGTTACTAAACAACTCAGTTGGAAACTGCCATAGAAACTGCTTCGAAAAGTGGCACCGACCCATCCTCCAGAACCGAGCTAACGCCGCCATTTCTCCAGCAGCGGCCACTCGAGGAACTGCACGTGACTTCTATTTTGGCTGTAATCGGCCATTATGGCGCCGAAACAGATACGGTGGAAGCGGTTACAGGGGCGCCATCCCCGTCTCCCCAGCGGACGCGCCGCGAATTACTACCGAAGCTAAGATGCACCTATGTCGGGACGCGCTATATATATATATATATACCTGAAATCACCGCTGAGGCATGGCTCTATAAAACAATATTAATTGTGCCGCAAAACCTTGCAAACAAAAGATATCAGAAAACATCACGCGCCCTCAATTCGTACTAAACTCCAATAAAAGTTACTACAAAAAGAGTTTTTTTCCGTGGGTTTTTACGCAAAACATGCGTCTGAAAGTTCAAGGTGACCACAGTAAAGACAAATGATAAAGGGTGGCGCTGTTGTCGTATTTAGCTCGGTCTCGGTGGACGCCAGCGGCCCAGTTTCAACGGTGAGTTTCCCAACTGAGGGTTCTAGTAACGTTGGATCGCACCGACTCTGCGACAAAATACCAGCTTGGTGGAAACCAGTCGCAGAGCCGCTGGGACAGTGCTACTGCGGTTTTAATCGCACATTTACTGGAATTTCACCGATTTCGGACTAGAGTCGCAGCATGTGAAACAGCCTTAAGATGGCGTTTTCAGGTTCTTCAAACAGAAGACTGCAACGACTGCGCCCCTCCTCCTTCCTTTTTTTCGCCCCCACTGTTCCGATACCGCTGCCATCGGAACCGTGCTTAAGAGGTCAAGTTCCCTTTTCCACCTACCTTTTTTGTCAGTACCTGTCCATATTAGCATTCTTGAGCTTTTCGTGTTTAGTGTTTGAGAGTTTCTTGTGCTATCGTGTTTAGCTGTCGTCGTATTTCGCCTCCTCATTAGCACATATCTCCATGCCTATCCCAATTTCGGAGGCGGCCACATTTGTTGTAGTCTTCCCAACCGAGGTTTCACCCTCCACGTCAACGACCTTCCAAAAATAGATGAACACATAAAACGAAATGCTTTTTTTTCTTTCGCTTTAAATGGTTATTTTTTGTTTTGATTAGGTAAAATTGAAAAGAAAACTGAAATCTAAGCCATTTAGATTGTGACTGGAGACCGCAAAAATTCAGTGTGTGCGTCCGCTTGCTGCAAGCAATGATGGGCATCGCAGCGGCAGGAGACGCTCGCGGACAATGCACGTGAAATGGAACCTCGCCATCTGTGCCGCGGCGCCACTAGCGGCAGCGATTTTGGCCGCAGAACCGCTGCATGCGCAACGCACTTTAGCTTCCCCGCCGCCAGCCTTCATTCAGGCTGTTGCACGCGTAGTAATTTTTCGGCCCCACCGCGCTTCAAACGCGCTCCAAATATTACTATAATTTACTGATTTAGTGGTTTTCAATGACGCGCTGTGGGTTTCTAATGGAAACTATACGTTCATTTTAATAACTAGAAAGTTGATTAACTACTTTTAGTTAGTAATGCAACTCATCGTGACGATTAGCTTCCCGTATTATTCCCCCCTGGCCAAATAACTCAACTGCACCAATCGGGATTACTGTAGCTTTTGCGAATTTGAAAAAAAAAAAGACTAATCTGTGTAACACAAGACAACAAAACGAAATGCAGCCGGTGTATTTTAAGTCAAACGCAATTCTTGGTGTTTTTGTTTGCTATTTTTTCCTGTGCATTTAAAGAGTTATAGGGTACAAAATTACATAGGAGATCTCTGGCGATACGTTCGCTCAAGACTCCGGAAACTTAGAGAAACAAAGACCGCTGCCGGTTCAACATAAAAAAAAAAAAGCTGCGACGTGTGTTCAGCTGGAAGGTGATGTATGCCTGTGATTAGTAGACACCAATAAAAACAAACTGGCAGACTTGAAAATCCAATATGCATTTCCCGGTTTCTGATCTTTTCGTGAGACTTTCTGACTGAACAGGTCATAGGAGCTTTAACCTTGCAGTTAAAGCAGGAGAGTGTGAGCGAATATATAGTTTCAGCGAATGTGAAATTGTGAACGAGGATGGGCTTATGAGCGTGAGAGCTAAGCTTCATAATTTATCCCAGTTCTCATATTCAGCCATTCGAGTTTTGACACGGCCTCACCATTTACGTCTGCCTTTAGAAAGATTTATGATACTAGCAATACCGGCAGCACCATGGAAGACGGCGCTGTAAGCTTATGTTTGCTCAAGTATTACGTCAATTGTTGCTGCGAATTCTGTAAATCCTCGTGCTAAGACCTTTGTGCAACTAGTAAGTATTCCCATACGCAACATTATACTGTGGCGTGAGGTCCCGAGCATCTTGCCGAAGTTAGGTCAATATCACAAGCATTTAGTCTGAGATATTCGAACCAAAAAAATAAAAGTTACAAAATATTTAGGTGCATAATATACGCACATTGCTGCTATACAGTTTACTGAAACACTGACTTAAATTCCCAGTTACAACTGTATGAAAGGTGTGTGTCATAAGCACCTTCAAGAAGTGTCGGCAGGGCTGTGCCTCAAAAACGATAACAAAGCGCAACGAACCAAGGAAACGTATACACGACAACTAATACCGTGACACACGGGCAACTCGAATGCCATTTACAACGAATGACATTCGTGTGATCGACGAATCGGCTCACGATCTGTCGCGCGTGGAACGCCCCACGCTCGGAGTGTCGCGCGCTGATTGGCCGATCGCTCAAATGTCATTCGTTGTAAATGGAATTCGAGTTGCCCGTGTGGCACGGGTATAAGGTGCCGTTGGGCGACGCAGTGCGACTAATTAAAGTAATTACACCACGTCTGATGTAGCAACTTAGTTATGAAGCGCCTGCATCTAGCGTTCAAACTTCCCCAAGCGACGAGCGTAGTGTCCGTTTCCATAGTTGCCCCAGCACTTTCCAGAATAATTCTCCTCTATCGTTCAACCACTGCTGCTACCTTTCACTCTTGCGACGACTCGCTAGCCGCGCGCGTTGCTAAAGATGCCAAACGTAACGCTCACAGCGAGATTCCTCCGTCAACGTACTTTCGCTCAATTATTCCGAGAGAAAAAAAAAAAAACGTTTCACAACAGGTTATTTCACTCCTGCCGCGGTGACGAGAAGACAGTTTAGGACAGGATAAATGGATATGGGAAAAGCTACGTCTGAAAGGCAACTTTCCAGTGTAGTTTTTGATTGCAATGTATACGACGACCACCTTCGCGCCGACCGAGTCTATACTCATTCCCACCGTGCGGTGCAAGGCTCATGTAAGAGGTTCATTGAATCCATCAACACTGCTCCTGAATCTTTTCCCTTACCCTAGTCCTGCTTGCACCTGTCCTGCTCAGCATGTTGAGCCTGAGAGCTCTTTCATTTCTCACTACGATCCCTTCTCCATTTTATGGCTTACTGGCTATTGGAAGCATCGCAAACAAAGCACCGCCTTAAATTTGCACGAAAAATACTCTAATGATAGGTAATCCTCTGGCAATAGGCTGTTTTAACCTATAACTTATGCAACGTGCTGTTTTCAATGGAGACCCTTAGCACTCAAACAGGATATCTGAATGAGAGCAAAGAAACACCGACCGACGAATATAAACGCTCCCAGTCATCGGGGTTCTAGTTAATCAATTTCATCGGCCCTTTGGTGCTCTGATGCCATTAGAAATGTATGGAGTGGTTAAGGGGGAGGGACAAACGCACGGCTGCATTACGTAGTCAAAACAGCGCGGAATCACAAAAGGGGACGAGCATTGGGAAGAAAGGAACGCGGGGGCCAAAAAACCGTTAGCCAGACGGGGTCGCTACAGGCACGCCGCAATGGCGGAGAGCACTTAATTTAGCCTCCGCGAGAGAGCGAAAGAAAGTGAGAGGGGCAGCCCCTTTTCTCCCCCCTTCCCTTCGCCGCAACCGTGCAGAGGGGCCGCAACAGAGCAATCGCATTAGACGCAAATTAATCACGGGACGCGAGGAGACGGCGATACTTCCCTTCAGGCCGCACCTACTTTCCCCCAGCTTTCCCCACGGGCTTTTCCCGTCACGGATAATCGAAATCAAACAAAAAGCGCTGCCCCTAAAGAAATAATAACACTAAAAAACGCCGACAAAACCAAACAGACCACAGAGGGTGTGTACAGCAGCAGCCACGTTCCTCGAAATATTACCACGCGTTCATGAAACGCACAAATGCGGAAATATTCAGAGCGCATAAATATCACGCAACTAACCCTTAACAAAAAAACAAAAAGTACAAAATGTTTGTGCTTGTGAACGGAAAAGCGCACATCAACAAATAACGCAAGTCGGCGGCCGCACGTGCAGGTGTGCGTTTTAAGTCCCCGCGCGTGCGCGTATACACACACAAAAAATAAAACGTGAAGAGACAAGAATGGGCAGAATGAAATAAAATGCACACACACGCGGACGCGACGGACACAGAGTTCCGAAGGCGGACCCGTGAAAGCAAGCAGCGAAGACGTGTGGACGTGAGAACAGGCAATTAGCGGGCAAACGAAGAGAAGGTTAGGGAGCCCCGCTTTTGCGCGGCTCGCCGTGCCAGAGGGTAGGGCCTCCACGTCACCCCCTTGCGGGGCAAACCGTCCGCACGTGTGCGCGTTCTGTTTGCGTTTCAACTTTCCGTGACACATGGGGCCGTCGCCGGTGAACGAGACCGAGGAAAAGATGGCGAGACCCACTAATCGCAGCCGACGGGCGGTTTCATTTTTTCAACGCGAATCGCTTACTGGGTCGTTTTCCGAACAGCAGATGCGATTTTTTTTGAAGCGCGGAACCCCTGCCGGTCTTTGACTGCTGAACTTTACGATGGTGCTGAAAGTATATGTTCGCAACTATCGCGAGACGAGGAAAGCGAGCACTGATATTTCAGCACTGCTTTTTTTCTCTAATTAGAATTTGAAGCGCGTGTGAAGCAGCTCGCATTGGCGCGGTAGTGTAGAAAAGAGTTCGCGCTCCCGCTCTGCCGCTCTAAAACGTGTTCGTATTTTCTCTTTTTGCTCTGCAGCGTTCGCACTCGCGATATTTTGGGTACGGCTGAACCAGATAAAAAGTTTTATCTGGAAAGTGTAATGAAATAGTTTATCGCGTGGTCGACACCGATTAATAACACATTCGTGGGAATCAAAGGAAACATAATATGTGCAGCGGATGTGGAGAAGCATAAATGTAGCACAGGCCTATTTCTTTAGATGTTATAATCAGCGTAGATACCTCTAAAATAAAATACGCTGAACCCTTTATTCGTGGTTTTAATTTTACTCTCTAGAAAACTGATCATATTGATTATGACAACGCTTAGCAAATTCTTTATATCGACGTTATATTATTATCTAAAGCTGACGCCACTCCAAAGAATATTACAGGTTCGCTCCCGCAGTGATATAGGGTGAGATATATAACTTACGGAGAAAAATTTCAGGCTGGCTTTTTTAAGTAAAAATGGCAGTCGTACTACACGAACTATCAGTAAACAGGCAGATATTAGCTGCTAGCAAATTATCTTACGTGAACAATAACATTCGATTATAATCGATGTTTGTAAACGGGTGATAGAGTGCTAGACTCCTTGGATCGTGAAAAATATGATTCTGTAATGATGGGCAACAGTGTTGTTGTTGTTTGCACAGTAAAGCGACTTTGTAAGACAAAAGCAGCCCACTTGTGAGCATCATTTTATTGGGTTCGCAAAGAAGGTAGCGCCTGATGCAATAGCGAAAGCGCGACTAAAAACAGCACACTTCGGAATGGCAGTGCAAGCTCCCGATGTTTTGTTCAAAGATATTATAAGGAAACCAACAGTGCACCCTATTACGAATATCGCAACAACTAAATAACATTTCGTCTTGTAGAAAACATAGCATACATATGTCTCTCACCATTTTTAGCATTCACGACTCCTGCCGATTTATACGTGAGTTTGAGCCTTGGTGCCCTTCAAGGTGGCGGCATAATTGTTTTCGTCACTCAATTTTCTACTGCTTAAAGTTACTACCAGGAATTGCATTCTAACTAATTTTAACAAGGAAACGGAAGGTTGAAACTTTGGAAGGGTGGAAGGACTTTAATTAAATGCAAGACATTCAGAGCGTTTAGACCTACTGACCCTATCTACTCTGCTAGATTCAGTATGTCTGTTCAGATTCTCAGGATTCTGTCGTCATTTGCTCGCCTAACGTAACTGTAATCCTAAAAATGTCGCGTGCGTCGTGGATAGAATACTCGCGGGAGTGTTTTCATAAACAAGTTACCGGTTAAGGGTAAGGTTTTGTAAACTTCAAATTAAAAAAATGCTTGAATATCATCCCTTGTCAAGAAAGTTTGGACATGCTCACCACCCTAATATTAAAGGTTACTGTTGTACACTTACGTTTTTTGGTCAAAAGTGTGTCTCGCTTAAACGAGGTAGTATCGAAAAGTAAAAATGCAGCAATCATAGTTTTACATGTTTCACTTATTTTTGTGTTGATATCTGGGCACCGAAAACTAAAGGCAAATATTACGCTGCGGTGCTCGTTTCTGCTCAGGATATTTGCAATAGCACTAAACTGTCAGTACTTTAGTCGTCACCAATATGAAGACATCCATATTTGATATTGAGTAATTATTTATTATACTGCGAGAGAAAAAAAAGTGATAATTTGAACAACAAAACCATGGCGTAATTTATTTGTATTTAAATTTTATGTTGAAATATTTCAGGGGCTCGGATGCATCTACTCACAATCTCACAAAATATGAATACAGGTCACATAGGTACACGCCTGATAATAATAACAAATAGATAGCGGTTTTTGTTTTTTCAATGTAACCTTACGGGAATGTGCACACCCGAGGCTGAATTGCCTGGATGATCGTGATATTAAAAAGACAAAGTTTTTTGTTGGCCACTTATCAACAGACTTTATGATGAAAGGACTAATTTACTGAGAAACTATATTAAGAGAACAAAAATCTTAAAGGCCAACGAGCAGCCAAAAAGTAGAAAACTCTCCTCAACTTTCGCCTTTCCATTCGAATAAGAGGGATACCCTTCTTTCACTGGGGACAAGCTCAACCCACTCCTGTGGGGAGATGGGAAGAGGAGGGTGCGAGAGAGGATGGTGAGAAGTGATGTGGAAACCGGTTTTCTTCCTGGGAGAAGACGATTCTGTAGGTCGGCTTTTAAGAAAAATAACGATTAATTGTAGAGTTCTTAATGAAGGAAAGCTTCAGTCAGAAGTAAAACTAACTGTAATGTGCGGGTCAATCTGTATAGATCAAGAGATCTTATTTAGTATAACCGTATTACTCAGATATTTTCAGAAACAATAAAACACAATTAACTGCTTGAAATGGATTTCCTCTAGTGAGTGAGAAGATATTTACACTCCGTTCAGAAAGCGGTCAGGACCTGGTCATGTATCCAGAGGCATAGTTAGAGCCTAATGTAGAATATTCATAGCTAAAAGTCGCAGATAAATCGTTCACCTTTGTCTAGAATTTCTCTTATTTACTTGATGTTATATCGCAAAACTATGTTCATCTGGCTCACCAAATCAAGAATTGCATCGCCGTGAAACTAGGCATACCTGTACAACACGTCTCCACAAAAGAAGTATTCAGACTTTAGGAATCATAATATTAGTAATGTCGCAAATATATTTCTGTGCAAGATACCAATGAGACAAAATAATCATATTGTTAAAAAACAACATACAAAAATCAAATACACTCCAAAGAAAATCGCGTTTGGAGACCACATCATTTTTACTATAAACTTACGAATGTTCCAGAAGATGCTGTCGCCTCATTCGGGGAAAAGACATTCAGCGCGCCCCTTCCAACACGAAACAATGGTGTCGCATCTGAATAATCTAACGCGATCAGTTCCGTAGCATGCGTTTGACACTCAATCATGTTTTCGTAAACGTGATGTGATTATATGAAATTTTTATAGGCTGGCATTTCCCGCGTTCTTGGAGAGCAAATGCCTCCTATCAGCCTTGACATTTTCTGCTAGCTTCCACCCGTCGTTTGGAAGAGACAGTTAGCTTAACCTCTTATTTTATGAAAGAGGAGGTCTTTGGACTGTTCCTGTTGCAAACTTCATAACAATTAGCTCGCCTTTCAAGTGATTAATAGACCTAGCCTAATTATAAACCTTCCGGTACGTCATTACTGTATAACGTCAGTACATAAGAACATAAGGGACAGCAAAGTCTGTGGCAGAATAGTGCTCAATATTTCGCTTTCATCAATAACTAGACGTGCAAGAAAAAACAAATACCAAAAAGAAACCGGTCAATTTTAAGTAGAAAAACAAAATGCAGATGCGCGCACCGTAAATAATTAAATTTAAGTTCAAAGCGGCGCTTATTCTAGCAACTTCCCTCGCTTGGATGGAGCAAAAGAAGAGCAGCGGTCAGCCAACGGAGGAGCGGGCGAACTTGTTTTTAGTTCTCTTGTATTTCTTTGCTCAGCCGTGAAGCGTACAATGAGTTCTTTTTCATGCGCATAAAACATTCAACAATTAAAAGAATCTGAATCACGCAGAAATAAAATTAAGATTTAATATAGTTCACAGCTAGGTGAAAGAAAAAAATTGTTCTCAGCTTATTTTTGGCCTTCTTGTTTGGATCTTAATATTAAAGTATTGATATAACGTATACCTATACCATTGTTTATCAGGGATATTTGAGCAATGTGGACGCTGCAAATAGACGCATGAGCGTTTTGTTGGGAGAACAAACTTTAATTACAAAATTGTAGTTAATTCATTTTAATTTCTTTTGCGTTACCAAAGATACTGTATTTAAACATAACTCTCGCTTTAAGGTAAATCAAAGGGTATGACTGCAAGCGTGTCAACTCCTTAAAAAATCCTATAACACTTTGCTCATATTTCTGTGAGCCTAGGTGACCTGTGCGGGACCACTCTGCGCAAGGTCACCATGCAATCGTCCATGCATACGATGTACCCTTCTAATCGTGTCAGCACGCTCAACCAGGAGTCGACGAATAGTAACAACTCGTAAGCATTACCGGTTTTATGTCTTATTTGCGTAATCCCGAAAATAAAAGAAGGAATTATTTTTTTATTGGAAGATACACTAGCCTGGTTGGGAGAACTTTTGTGATAACTCTATGAGACGCTGTTCAGTGTCACCGATTCTACGCGGCGCTATCAATGGACATCACCTACGACGAAAACACCGTTATAATGTGCATCACCTTTCACGGGGCATACGAATGTTCCAAACAGAAACCTCGACAAACCAAATGTGACAGCATAGCCTGCTGGTAGCAGCTTCTTGCATTCTTATCGACGACTATGTATATAGAGTATTTCATGTAAGAGTAACAATACTTTTTAAAAAGGGAACTTAAAATAAAGAAACGTTTATTTCGGGATTACGTTGTCCACGTCACGTACGCGAAGATGCAAGTATAAAGTGCTCATTAAATACTTAATCTACAAAATGTCAGTGATTAACGTTTTAGCCATTTGTTGTAGCTGGCATTTTTCAACTTAAGATTTTCAGCTCATTGTTTAATAAGGCTAAAGCAGATGAAGATCTTAAAAAAAAACAATTGTTGGAATTATGCGTGACGAATTTTGGCAATCACGGCAGCGGGAAATCTAAACCAACTTGCAAAAAGAGCATCAGGAGCGGAAACAGCTTCGCTGTGGTAGAAACGTCAGAGTTTGACGTGTGGTGACGCATAAGTTGCTGCGAACAGGTGACCAAAAGTATTGGCCCCCAAATCGGCTCTCGGCCTGCTCCCGCGAGCCGAATCAAAATTAAGTCATCACGTGCATCTTTTAAAATTAAAACACTAACGCCTCTGTTCTTTTTCTTTTTGTTATTTTTACGATTTTTACATTAATGAGAGAGATGTTTCTGGGCTTTCGATCGATTTGGGATTGGGCCAATGTTTTTGGTCACGTGCTCACAGCAGCTTACGCGTCATTACATGTCACACTCTGACGCCTCTTTGGCAGCGAAACTTTTTCCGCTCCAGGTGAGCTTTTTCCGAGTTTGTTTTGATTTCCCTGTGCCATGATTGCCAAAGTTCGGCACGCGATAAATAAAGTAGGATTTTCTTTTTCTGATATCTCTTAACTGCCTTAGCCTCAGTGAACGGCTGCAAGTCTCTAACTGAAATATGTTATCTAAAACAAAACACAGAAGAGTTAATTGATGACTTTTTGTTATTACGTATCCACACTTGCATCGTTACGTTCGCCCCTTGGACAACGTCATCCCAGTATAACGTCATCCATGTCCATGGTGAAACAGCTTGTATAATGTAGTCCTTCGCGCCATCCTGTGCATCACCATAAAGAAAAATTTGAAAATACGGAGTTAACTCACTACGTTTATAGATTGCAGTCATGATCGTGGTGTAAGCAAATTATGACGCAAGCGCTGGACAAACCTGAATTCTGACCATACCTCTTCATGGTCTTGAGAAGCCTTGCAAAGACTAACAGTATTCACAGAATTACTTCGCAGCCTCCCCCTTTTTGTCCGGAACAGCGGTTAAATTGTCTGTCGGTGGCCACTCACAGGATTTGGGGGATGCTGACTCCGCAAGTTAAGACCACCGCGCGTGTGCTCCTGCCTCCCAAGCGTAAGAAACGCAGTGCGTCCAGTAACCTCCGCTGTCCAAGAAACCGAGGCAATGCCTTTATGGCAGCATCGTCGCTTACTGACTTTGCAGTTGTGTGAAATACGCACAAGCGGTTTCATCCGTTAGCTAATTTATATAGTACTGCTTCCCTATCCGATCCCGACGAACCATGCTAATTTCTCCTTTTTATAACATTCAGATCTATGATGACTGTGTGAAATGATTCGCCGCTCACTCCCCAAACGCGCAGCAAGCAAGTCAAACAACGGCTCTAGTCAAAAATGTTCAAGCATACGATGCGCCCTTCTAATCGTGTCAGCATGCTCAACTAGGAGTCGTCGAATTGTGACAACTCGTAAGCATTACCGGTTTTATGTCTTATTTGTGTAATCCCGTAAATAAAGGGAGTTATATTTTTTTTTGGAAGATACGCTCGCCTGCTTGGGAGAACTTTGGGATAACTTTCGTTATAAATCGTTATAATGTGCATCACCTTTCACAGGGCACACACAATATTAGAGCAACAACTATTGATAACGAAGAACTTTTGAAAAACAATCTGATGTTTTCATGTTAGTTAAGCTACTGCGTTGCCACGTGCTTTCGAATACATACAGCATCACTCCAGTCATAGCAGCACAAATTAATGTCACTTGTACGAAGGTTCAGAGTACGCTTTGTATCTGGGGGCTGTACTGAAGCCTGCGCGTTTTATAATATCGAAAAGAACGTTGATCTTACTACATGCAGATTGTGCTTGTACACCGATCAAGGAATCTGCGCGGAGCGTTCGCGAACCGAAAGGCCATAAGGCTATATAAGTTTGCAACCATCCACGCTTAGAAAAGCTAGCCTAGTCAATGTGGGTGAAAAACAGTTTGCTGGAGAACCAGTCCGAAAACTGTGGGAAAACTTCAGCAAGGTTTAACTGTTACACAATCTACGTATACTAACAGCAACATAAAAGCGTATTAAGACTGTACCTACAAAACATCTGTAGCATTGATGTCTTTAGGTTTAAAGTGTACTAAACGTTTTTCCGATAATTCATATACCTCTATGAGTTGTATATTTTCTATGGTTAGATTAAAACTGGAACGAGGAATTGCGCAAACATTAAATTTACCAGAGGACGATGTGCGTTGCAGCGAAGCTTAAATTTGCTTCCTGTAGATTGTACACTATCCGGCAGAAACTTCCCAGGGTAACCTGGGGCGCCTTGGTGATTTACTTCTTTTTCTTCCTTTTGTGTTGTATTCTCAAAAGGTACAAAACAGCTCGGGACTGCAATGTCAGAGCATTCAAGGGCGCTTGTGCTTTTTGCAGGCTCATATAGTGGTAGGAATCATAGTCTCATTCGTGTTCTAGTCTAGGGGTTTCAATGCCTCATTTGACCTTACTTTTTCAATCGGAAATCTTTTGCCTTATAGCACAAAGAAACAAAAAAGTAAATAAAATACCACGTTCGAAAATTATTAACTTAAGTCAAATACTTAATTGCAAAATTGCTGCGTGACATCGGTGGCTGGGGGAGTGAGTTGCTCTTGGCGTCTTGATGAAATAATGTAGCGAACGAAGCATGTTAGAGAGCCACATTCTACACTTGTGTCTCTGAGTCATGTTTACTCAGATTGCGAAGATGCCTCATCGGCGAACAGATTCCTAATATGGCGTTTCTAGAAATTTTAAAAATCAGAGGCCAACGCTACTGAGCCTTTTCTATGTCATACAAATTAAAGGCTAATTATATGTAGCGCATCGTGGAAATAACAAACTTGCTTTGGCGATCTAATACCCACTCCTGTCTAACATATCATGGGTACTTTTATAAGAAATGAAAATTACGCATGCCATAGGCACCAATTGTTCGGAAACTGAACCACACGAATATTTAAAAATGAAATAGTATTATTTGGGAAGGTGCATGGCAAAAAACCAGAAGCACTGCTCAGTGCTTCTTCCCTTAGCTGAAGCAACGTATTTGTTCCAAAATAACGGCACTTTTTGTTTCCTTAATGGATGTTTTATGCATAGTGGTTGCGGCTTTGTAAAGAACGAGAAAGCATAAGTGCTTTCGAGCGCAACCTTGGTCACGACAAAATGACATTAAAAAAGCACTTTGAAGAGCATATTTACATTTATGATATCCTTAAGTTTAAGTTCCATATTTTCGCCATGCCCTTTATCACGTCCTAAACATTCGTACGTTCGTGTTTCAACAAATGGTCTTTTGAAGAGTTTTACTGAGAAGAAAAGCCGGACCATTAGGCTCGGAGCATAAAAGGAATGTAGGTCAGCGCAATAATGTGGGCCCAGAGACCGCTCATGACATAGTAGGCACGTAAACGAAACTTACGCGGAGCGTGTTCTGGCTCACCCCCTAAAAAGTCGAAATAATATTTGTCATGTTTTCGAGAGTGTCTCGCTCAAGACCTTATGGGCAAGTATCACTCTATAATATTTATTCCTGAACGCCATAAAGCTGCTTCATAATATAATTCCGCATAACGTTGTTTTTGTTGTTTTTTTTCCTATGGACCCTGAGTTTTTTGTTGTTGTTGAATCGTAATATCTACAACATTTATAAGCCTTCAAACTACCGAACTTCCAAAAAAAAAAAAAAAAACGTTGACGTTTTGGCATTAATATAATCGTATATACTACGCAAAAAAGATACTTTTTTTAAAGCACAAACTGGTTATCGCGCGTTCATGTGCTTCTGTGCTGTATCTTTCTTGAGATGTTTCGAGAAGTAAAACAAGTAAAATATAAACCTGAATATGTTTATTCGTTATGTATCAAAAAGGTGATTTTTTGTTTATCCAGCAATTTAAAGAGAACCATTTCATTTTGTATTTTGTGGACCTCCTGTCTTCTGTATCTCCTGCTCCCAAGAAGCACATGAAGAGGATTGGAAACAACGAAAGAACCAGAAGTGCAACTGTTCCATTCGAGAGGGGGGAGAAGGGGGAAGGAGGAGGAGGAAGGAGGGCATGCTAGGACAGCTCGAACATAAACTCGCTTGTCCTACAAAGTCCAGCTTCTTGTTTGTAAATATCGGACAAACGAAACACACTACTCGGAACACAATTGCAAGAAACTTGCTATACACCCGAAGATAGAGTATCTGAACCAAAATTTTCCCGACAGAAAGCAGACACACGGGACAGCAATCTCAGCGCCGTGCTGAACGAGGGTTTCTGACTTACACACAGAAACACACACACACACACACGCACATACACACACATACACACAGACACACTATTTTCCGCATCGTAGTTTTCGCGTTTTTCGTTTTGCTTTGTTTTCTTTTTAGACAACGAGGAGGAGTGAAGGTTATGTGAGTAAGAGAGAGAGGGGACGTTCTTGATGTTACTGTCGCGGGATCGAGTTTGAAATTCTACAGATGTATGACTTAGATTTTTTGCGATTTGAAAATCTTTTGGGCATATTTCGAGTGGTCCAAAATATTTTGTAAAGGAGCATCTTAAGCGTACGTCACAGTACAAATGTGTGTGATGGGTGTGTCTGTCACGAAAAAGTTCATCATTCTAGACACCCTATAGAAGAGCGAGGGTCCATATTCTAATGGCCACAATCATCTCCGACTTTGCCGGGATTATTTTTTCTTCCAAACTGGTACTTCCGAAGTTGTCTACAATTGTATCGAGGTGCTCATTGTATCCCTCCTTTCCGTGTAATTGTGTTGTGTTTTATAATAAAGACAATATATAGAAACAGAAGGAGTTCTCTTGTGCGGCACGCCAAAAGTTTCTTAGTATTTCTTAAATGACACTAATTCTTAAGGTAACCACAAATTTAAAAATAAAATCACGTCTTATTTTTAACATCTTGCAATACTCTTCTTCGAGTGCATGGAACTATTTTTTTCTGATTGTTTTTGGCTAAGTGATTTACATTGTTTCTACGGCTCGCCTTCTAAAGAAATAGCGTCACGGGTCAGGACAGATGCAGTCTTTCGAAGCCTAACGACGTTATTTCGCAACAAAGAGACGCAATCCTACTTTGAAATTCGGATCATGATGGAACCAAGAATATTTTAAGTTCTTTTTAAAGTTTTAACGTTTCGTTCAGAACGTTCTCAAACAGCGGACGACTTTTATTTGTTCTCCAACAGCAATATCAGGGATTTATTTTAGTTTTAAGAAGTAGACTACGACGAACACGGCGCAAAGAAAATTTATTTTCACCACAACTTCGTATTTATTGTCCTCTAAGATTTTCCAATTTGTACCCTATCGACTTTCAAAACCTCTCTTCGTACAATGAAAAAAAAGCAGCATACAAAGTTTAAAACTCGTTATCAGGTTCCCAATTGAGCTATTCAGTGCTTTTAAGTGTGCGTATGAGCAAATTATTTATGCAGCTGTCAAAACCCAAATAAAATTTAAAAATGTTTTTGTGTAGTTATGCGGTCTGAAATGCAGTAAAAAGCGTAAAAGAATCGCACAATTACCACTTAAGTGGTTATGGTAAATTAGTTACTGTAAGACTTCCATATTCGTTTTTGTTTTCATATACCGCAACTATTTTGCTGTATGGTAACACTGCCTCTCGCTCACCAGTTACTCTACATAAAAAAAGTGTCACAGCGTGACGACAGGTTATTATGGGATGCTTGCGCAAGGCGATAAAAGTTTGAACCTGCATTCTTGTGTAATACATTATACAAATATATTTAGAATGCATCAAGAAGAAGTAAAAAAATATATTTATCTAAGCCTCCAGTTCCGATCATTCTTTATTCAACAAATATTTCGTCACTAGTCGTGTCTTTTTTTTTCTTCTATACTCCTCCATTTTCTTTTCTCTTTTTTCTTCCATCTGGAATTCCTAAGATGGATGACTTTGTTCGGGGGCTTTCAGCAAGTCCCTGCGCATTACCCCACAACCCTCGTAGTATTTTAGATACGATATGCTTCGTCGGATTGCGAGTCCTTACCCGATTCAGAGAACCTTTTCTAGAATTTCGGTGGTGAACAAACGATCCTGGGATTTCGGATGCAGTTCGACAGATTACTCTCAGGTCGCCGCAACTTCGCGCATTTCGAAACGGAGGATGTTGCCACAAAGGCAGGTGACACCACGAACACTTTTTTTTATATTAGTAGTTGAGCAGATTTTGAATGCGGAGGCGTCACGGATATTATTTTCTCGGTGTCCCCGATTTTAGTGCTCGTGACGTTTTTCGAGTGATGGTTCGTTATCGTTGGTATTATCGGAAGAATATAGGGGATGGCAAGAATAACAAAAAAGTTCCAATGTCTGGAGAAAATACTGGGAATGACTAACATTCAATGTTGTTTGGACTAGCGCTGTAAACTTAATCAAATCTCCTGCCGAATCCCCAATAACCGATCAATTCACCCATCACCGGTTAAATGTTTTAACCAATTAATCGGTGAAAGTGAACCACGTTCTTGCCATGGGCCATACGTGCGATGCTGACAAACTCACACTCTAAAAAAAGCCCGTGCGCCTACTCTCTCGCAAAACACTCGGAGAGCCAATCATTTAACTTACGGAGGAAGCTCAGCGAATGACGATGCCGAAACATATGTTTTGAACAAAAAACGCAGTCTGAATTGTGACATTAAGCAGTGCAAGCGTGACGTTTCGACATGCTTAATGTCACAACTCAGACTGCGTCTTTCGGTATAAACATACGTTTCAATTCAATTCAATTCAATTTTTATTTCAAATCAAGTCATAAAACATAAAGAGCTGGCCCACAAAAGCAGCATTCTGTTTGTATGTGGGGCCACACAAGCAGAATGCTTTCTTCTTGTCGGCCCTATTTCATACAAAAAGGGAGCTGCGGTTTCTAATTTTACAAGAAAAAAACCGACCTGTGAACTACACCTTTGACGAAAAGTTTAGATTGCTACGTGCAGGAGTCGATTTTTACGGACCATTTTAGATCGAGCTTGGTGAATTGCGACACCCTTAATGCTAATCGCCGTTTCATTAAGAAACCGTGTGCAACGTTTCGCTGTGAAGGAGCACTTTCCCCTTAGCACGAGGGTGCGCTGCGGCGAAGCAAAGATGTGCGAAATCGCGATGCTAACTACGAGGTTGCCGCTTCACTGGAGTTCACAACTGCGCGATGACAAGTGCATTTAACAAAGCTAACTATCCAGCCAGAAAAGATAACGAACATGAGAAATATTGCGAAACTTCAGAGTACTATCAATGGTTGATACAGACATTTATACAGACTCACAGGCCTACCATAATGATCCGGCCCTGTAACGGGACCTGATTTATTATATTTTCAAGATTAATAAAGCAAAAATAAATTTTCCACAATGCTGGAGCATATCCAACGAAGAGTTGGAGCCAAACCAACTCTTCGTTGGATAAAAAAATCAAGAAGAATATCTACGTCACAATTCCATATAATATTAAAGGCGGATTGCATACGACATAATAGCGATGATTCACAAAATCTAGTAGGCTAAAATGTAAAAATAAAATGGCGACTAGCTCCGGAAGCACATGAAAGTCTATATTCATAAGTAAACTTTCAGCTTTAACAGTACCATGCGCTACCTTATGAAGATAACGAATGTCTCTAACAGCCCTCCTCGTTGATAGCCTTTCAAGGCTCAATAAAGACAGTAACAAATCGTGATTACAACAGTTTCCGACCAATGCATCGGCGATAAATAATTCGTATAAATTTCTTCTGTACACGCTCAATCACTTCAACTTTACCGATCCCGTATCCGAGCCAAAGCCGAAAAGAGAAACATACCTAGCGGTGAGCTACGAGAAGAGATACGGTGCGTACGGGGCGGTACGGGTTGGCAGTACAAGTTGGCTTCGAGCTGCAGATTCCTCAATCATCGCTGCGAGTGCAAGCACTGCATTTAAATACTAAAATAACAGGGGATAAACGATCATTTACCGGTGCGAAAATGTCCGAAGTACTTCGAGATCAATCGAATGCTCTTTGACGTTCGCAGGCCTTTTTCGGTTGGGCAGGCCTAGTGAACTGATAGAGTCAAATTCGACATAGTTTATCGAGTGATACTAATAAAGCAGACTGTCTCTTCTCGCTCTGCGTTCTTCATACTATTTGCTGAGAAACGCTTGATATTCCCGGTGCAGAGGACAATATTTAGCGAAATTCTCCTGAGTCAGTAAAGGTTTCGCGAGTCAAACTCCACATCTAAATTAAACAATATTGCGCGAAAATTCGGAACTGCGAAACCGTTGCACGTTAAGAAAATGAACCATTTTAATTAGTGTATATTTTCAGCTGCCTTAACAGGATATGAGGCCGGTGTTCACAGGAGACGCAACTGATCTTGTTTGTTTTATACCTTCGTCCGCTGTAGACCTCACTGCACGGCATGCTCCAAAAAACATTCAATTGTTGACACAAACGGGTTCATATTTGTTTAGAGATTTCTGCCCTAGTTTCTGGCACACAATTCTTAGCAGTCAAACGCAACCTGCTTCTGACATCTCCATCTACAGTTTTAATTTCATTTCTTGTATAATACAAACATATATCGACACAATTCAAGAGGGAACGAAAAGCCGCGCTTTCCTCCGCTATTTTAGATTTCACTGAATGCTCCGCAGAATGAAGAGAGACTTTACCCGAAAGTTTCTCCGGGATAAAGGAGATTTTCCTAGGACGGATCTTCATCAAGAAGAGTTGAAGAATTCCCCGAGGCAAAGTCATTTAAGAAGGTGGTACCCATGTTTCAAGCGGCACAGCGAAGAAGCAGGCCGGAACAGCGGCTTGTATGTAAGGCGCGATATTCCGCTATCGGTACAAGCCAGTGGCGGAGTCGGCTTCTCGAGGCTAATGAAATCCCTCGAGACGTTCTCCAAAAACGCTTTTCTCGCACTCGAAATCCCAGAACAAAAATGAACTTAATTCTTGCGATATTCGTGATTATAATTATTTCAAGCAAAGGTTGAAAAGCGTTTTTGATGACTTCCTTCTAATTTGGCAAACTTAAGGAGTTAGGATGGCACCTAAAAACCACTGAAAAGCGATATATATTTATATATATATATATATATATATATATAATATATATATATATATATATATATATATATATATATATATATATATATATATATATATATATGGGTGTTTTCATCTCAAATCGTGCCGGCAAAAAAGGTCGAATTTTTAATTTCGCTGAAAAAACAATATATCTTGTGGCATCGTCTCTTAAAACGCAGTAGCCACAAACCGTAAGTTCGTCGGATTTTTGGTTCTCGACTTACGAATTGTAAAAAAGGCCGCGGCGGAAAACAGTGTTTTTGACATCCGTCGTGGGTCGGATGTTTCACTCGATCTCCCACCGTGGATTTTTAGTCCACATTATATTAACTTTTTTCAGGCACTCTGTGAGCACAGGTAAACGGCTCTAATACCATAAAATAGTTTTAGGCGTTTTGCTTTTTTTCTGTAAAAATGTCAAAAACGCCCCCTCGGTTAATTGTTGACGAACTTTGACAATTAAATACTGGTGATCTACTTGGGTTACGTCTATACTTTTTATGTCTATGAAGAGCCCAAAACACGCTCTCTACAGATATTATAAAATCACTCAGCTGTATAAAATTCTATTTGCGGTACGTTTACGTTAATGTTATGCGAAAACCAAAAAGTGCCAATTTTGAAATCGATTTTCTAAAAACAAAAACACTTTTTATTTTTTTATTTTTCGTTAAAATGTAGATATGATAGTTGTCTACTCAAAAAGAAAGTCGAGAAAGTGTGTATTTTGTTTGTATGTTCTATATTTAAGCCTCAATATCAGAAAAAAGACGTCTTCGGTTTGCAAGACCTAAGTCAGGCATAGCGACCCGTGCGTTTCTATGAATTGTGAAAAAGTTTTCTTGAATTTTTGTCTGCGTTAAGAGCGGGAAACCACGAGAAACATATTTCATCAAATCAGCAGGCCGAGTAGACCTTCAATATTGAAGAGGCCCAGATGTTGTATTGTTTCGATTTATAAAACTTTCACTGTAAACTAGCACGACTAGCTATTAGCTGTCATATTACTAAGATATAGAAAGTCACCACATCATTTATATATTATATACAATTCTTTCCGAAACTAAACGCTAGGGTTTGTTCACCGCACATGTGCGGTGAACACACAAAAGTGAAGACACAGAAACGGTTCGAAACACAAGGAGAGATTGTCACGGAGAGGGGTAGGGATAAAAAATAAATAAATAAGAATAATATTACCCAACTCCGATCTTAACGAAAATAGCGTTAAAAAGATAAAAGATTTAGGTTCGAGTGGTGCCAAGGCGATAGGTCCACGCCTGGTGGAGAGTCAGACAAAGAAGTCGACGACACGTAAAGGTAAAATAAAAATAAAAAAAAATTAATTCAGACGGAAAAACTCAGCCGCACACGGCAACAACAAAAACCAACTCCTCCGGGCATTCCCTAAACGGGACGCAACCAAATGCGTGCGAACACGCTCTCTACAGCACCGTCAGGCCGCTACGCCATGACGAAATAAACCCAACAACTAAACAATGCTAACAAACAGTTAGTAAGCAAACATTAAAAAAAAAAAAAAAAACGTTCAGCAGAACCGCAACCGAGAAACAAAGTTCAGCGAAACAAAGAAACACACACGAAATAATAATAATAAAAAAAAGTCTTAACTGACCGACGCCGAGTTCAGTCCCACGACACTGAAGCCTGGCACGATGACGGCGTCCAGATGATGCTCGAATCTATTCTTCACTCTGTTTCGCACAGCCACGACGACTGTGCGGAACAGTGGCCGTGCGGAACAAAGTGAAGAATAGATTCGAGCAGCGATGCGCGAGAAGGTAACCGAGACGTAACATGCCTCGAGCTTCATATCGGAAGAGGAGCTTTCGAGGTAGTTACTGCAGTTACTCAAACTTTCTCTTTCCACTTCCCTTTTTCAAAAGAACAGATTAGCCGGCGCTAACTTTTCATCTCGGGAGGAGACCACTCTTCACAAACGCTTCTAGTTGACAAGGAGGCTGACTTTGACCCAACTAGTCTCCGGGCAGAATAAACACAAATATATTTACCAACACGCTCGTTTTTAATGTTAGTCTCCGGGCTTTGCTGTTTCCAAAAGAGATAACCTTTCGGTGCTATCGGATCTCCGCGGAGAGAGAGAGAGCACGGCCGTTTCAAGGATAGGGCGCTCGAAGTTTGGGCAAATACGCGGTATCGTTTCACGCGAGCACGAATGGCTGGTTTCAAAATTTTCCGACATCCCTAACGAAACCAGCCCATCTTCGCGTGTGCTTCTGCGGGATTTTTGTCCCGCGCCGCCGGTTTTAGCGCGCTCGCGGTGTTGTTTTGGCCGGCAGAACTGTTGTTGACCGTCGATATTGTAAGGCCGTGGTGTCCTCATCCTCCCAGGCAACATTTCCTTTGCTTTCGACTGACTGACTCCTTCAGGGTGGCCGTCACTGTTCGCCGCGTCAACGAAACATTCGTACCATTTCACTCCTCGTGACACAGGGTGCGCTGCTCGCTTTACTGTCACGGGCCGTCCTATCTAACACAACGAGCGCAAAAGGTCGTGGTCATCCGCTGGTTCCGAAAGGGCGGGACGTTCATATAGGCCAATGAAGGCCCCGAATCAATACGACGTCTTCCGATTTCTACACATTAAAAATTTACGACGCCTGCTGGTCTGTTAAGAAGTGTTGCTTTCTCTTTTGAACTCCTCCAATGCAGCTTGCCGCCCATAATAAAATTTAAAAAATTAATAAATATAACAGGGTGGAAATACTGTATTTAAGTTTCATGTGGGAACGTTGAAAAAGGCAAAAAATATTTCCAAATTTGTAAAGACGCGCAATTCGCAAGTCCGTTTCGAGCCGTAAAAACACGTTTTTGTACGATATTTATGCCTAATTATAGAACATACAAACAAAATACACACTTCCTCGACTTGCTTTTCGAGTAGACAACTATCATAGCTAAGTTTTAACGAAAAATAAAAAAATAAAAAAATGTTTTTTTTTAGAAAATTGATTTCAAAATTGGCACTTTTTGGTTTTCGTATAACATTAACGTAAACGTACCGCAAATACAATTTTATACAGCTGAGTGATTTTATAATATCTATAAAGAGCGTGTTTTGGGCTCTCCATAGACATAAAAAGTATCGAAGTAACCCAAGTAGATCGCCAGTATTTAATTGTCCAAATTCGTCAACAATTAACCGAGGGGGCGTTTTTGACATTTTTACAGAAAAAAAGCAAAACGCCTAAAATTATTCTATGGTATTAGAGCCGTTTTCCTGTGCTTACAGAGTGCTTGAAAAAAGTTAATATAATGTGGACTGAAAATCCACGGCGGGAGATCGAGCGAAACATCGAACCCACGACGGATGTGAAAAACACTGTTTTCCGCCGCGGCCTCTTTTAAAATTCGTAGGTCGAGAACCAAAAATCCGACGAACTTGGGGCTTGTGTCTACTCCGTTTTTAGAGACGACTCCATAACATATATTTGTTTCAGCGAAATTAAAAATTCGACCCTTTTTGCCTGCGCGATTTGAGATGAAACCACCCATATATATATATATATATATATGGTGTTTCAGAAAACGCAGGCCAAATCGCTTCTGCGAAAACTACTCATCGCAACGAAAAAAGGCTTGTGTCGTCTTGATCCTGGGCCAGGGGCTCATTTAGGATAATTATTAAGTCTGGAATAAATAAGTTGTTAATAAATTTGCGTAATTAACTGGTTTAATATTGTGTTTAAGGGTATGGTTTGAATTAAAATATTGCTCAGCATCGTCGAAAAACACTAAATCAACAAATTGCAGAACGATAGAAGGCACGCGAAGCATTTTGCGGCTTTCTAAAAAACCGCACAAATTCGACGGGTTTTTAAGTTTCGGTTTGCTATCGGAGCGCATCTCGGCCCCGGCGGCACCGCACCCTGTGGAGAGATAGTGCAACCAACCTCTGCTGCGCCGTCATCACGCGACGCAGCAGAGGTTGGTTTCACTACCCCCATAAAGACGGCATAGAGGCGCTTGTGAGGGCATATGAAGCCTACAAGAGGGATGACTTCCCGGAGGGCCAAGTTCTGACTGCCCTTTCGAGCCTGCTTCTTGAGCTAAATAGTTTTGAATTCGACGGCAAATTTTTCTTCAAACTAGAGGTACCGCAATGGGCACGAAAATGGCCCCGAACTTTGGAAATATATTTATGGGTGACCTAGAATCAACGTTTCTCGCATCCTGTCCGCTCCAACCGATGTTCTACAGAAGGTATATTAATGACGTATTTTTTATCTGGTCACCCGCAGAAAATGAGCCTCTCAAGTTTATCGCAGATTTTCACTCCGCGCATCCTTCCACTCGCTTCACACACAGTTACTCGAAAACTGGCGTTAATTTCTTAGACGTTAGAGTAATAATTAAGGACACAACTCTGGTCACTCAACTGTTTCGAAAGCCCACGGACAGCCAGAAATATTTGCACTTCGACAGTTGTCATCCTTGACCTTGCTGAACCAGTATTCCGTGCAGCCTGGCTCACAGGTTTAAACGTGTATGTTCTAATAACGATGATATTGACTCCAACGCTAATCAACTACGCGAGGTTCTAAAAGAACAGAAGCACCCAGAAAAAATCATAAATGACGCAATTAGTAAGGCGCGCGCCCTCGATCGCGACCTCTTGTTGAATGACAACGGTCCCCAGGCGGAAACAAGCCGACAGGCCAGTTTCGTGCTGACCTTCAGCAATAAGTCTCCGAATGTCACCGCCATATTAAGGAAACATTTTAATACTTTACAACAAAATGAATGCCTCGCAAAAGTTATTACTACTGTCCCCCGTCTAGTGTACAGACGCTCGCGCAACATTAAGGATTCCTTAGTTAGGTCCATGATTACTGCCACTGAGAGCACTGGGAGTCGGCCATGCGGAAAGTCGGGATGTGGGGTCTGCCCAGACGTAACACCGAGAAACTCCATAGAAAGTACAAACTCCAACTTCACCTGCACAATTTACGGCAACTTGAATTGCGACACCAGTAATGTAGTATACTTTTTACAGTGCAGCACTTGCGGCGCGCAGTACGTGGGCCAGACAGAGACACCTTTCCGATTGCGGTTTAATAATCACAGATCGCATGCAAAATCAAACCCCACATTCCCCGTTTCAAAACATGTTAGCGATCCAAAACATTCATTCGATAAGCTCCAAGTTACATTTTTACAGTCTGGTTTCAAAAGCAACCGAGATCGCGAACAAAAAGAATCGTACCTTATTCAGAAGTACAAATCCGGGATCAATAAACATCCCGTCATTATGTCTTTCATTCACACGGTGAACATACACGATCCTCCTGCATTAGCATGAGCGTACATATTCCAGAGGCTATAGGCCATCCACGATTTATTTTATATAGAGTTTGTTATAATAATATTTTTTAACGGAAAAGGCAGCTAATAACGTGTTTTCCCAAATGCTGTTTTTATTTTTGTTACCTTGATTTTTCTTGCGCAATTAGCGCCTGCAGTTTTGTGGCTGCCTCTTCATTTTCGTTCAGTCAGGTCTTGCAGTGTTGTACAATTTTTTCCCCTTTCTGGACAGGTATACGTTGGGGGCTTATCCTTCGCGCTAGGCCTCAAATAATCGGCTTTTGTGGCGATAACTGTGTCGAGTCTATCGTGGGGCTCTTGAAAGAGCCAGGTGTTTAGAATTAGCATAATTCCTTGACGTTATGGGCCGCGTGATGTAACCAAGGTGTGTCAATATTTCGTGACATGTAACCAGTCTCGAAACAAATCTGTCTCAGGCCGAAACGTCAACGAACTTTACAAGTAATATGTTTTAAAAACTCCAACCACCGTCTCAAGGGCGTTTTCTGCCGTATATACTTTCCGCCATCCTGCGCTACGTCTCTCTCTCTCTCTCTCTCTCTCTCTCTCTCTCTCTATATATATATATATATATATATATATATATATATATATATATATATATATATATATATATATATATATATATACATATATGAAGTCAAAGATCCGTACTTTAGGAGCTGCTATCCTAGGAGTTTATTGTATGTATCATGCCATCTCCTGACGAAGCCGAGCCTCTCGGCGAAACTGTCGTAATACATACAATGAGCTCCTAGCATAGAAACTCCGAAAGTACGGATCTTTGACTTATTACATTTTCCCGGTTCATTGTTCTAAAACTACTCTGCCTCGCCTAAATATACGTATATATCGTTATCAGAAGGTGAAGACGACGACGGGGCAGTGGCGCGCACGACCATCTCGCGCCAGCGAGATGGTCGTGCGCGCCACGCCGGTCGTGCGCGTTTATGGAGGCCAAGCGCCCCACGGGCCGGCTTGGCCTCCATAAATCGTATGTTTGTTCTATCATGTACTGTCCTGTCCTTTCTGCTGCCGACAGCATCACCCCAACAGTATGGTGGAGGTGCGGAGCCATACCTATCTCCTTCATTGAACATCGGCGCCGCTTTCATCCTGTGAACCCGATTCGTTGGGGCAGTCATCCGGAGCAGCAGACCAAACACCAGCCCATGGCTCCGTCGCCCAGCCCCCGCCCAGACGCCATGACAAGACGAATATCAGACGAAGCCCCATCAGACGAAGCCGACAGACGATCCCCCGCCCCTATTCCCAGCCCCCGACGTTCCGACGCTCCTCAGTGACGTGAGTCCCCCAGGATGGAGTGCAGCACGGAGTTCGTCTTGCACAGATTTTCGAATATGCTGGAGCTCGGTGTTAAAGGGATACTGAACCAAGGAATTTAGTGTCCATAATAAGTGGCGCACGTTCTTTCCACGAGCCAGCAGCCGCCGGTGTGCGCGAGCACACGCAACAAAAATGACGTCAAAGACCTCCATTTGCGGTTAAGATGACAGTGAAATGTATGGGCTTCGGGCCAAAGGAGAATAAAGACAAGTTTTAGATGCGGAGCATCTCTTGCTCGGGTCTATGTCCCGCGGCGTCGGCGTTGTAGTCGGCACTCGAACTACGCACGCGCAACTCTCCTCCTTCCCTCTCTCCAACAGCTGCGCGTTACTATCTCCGCTCTCTCTCTCTACCAGCTGCGTGCACTGCGCGTGCGTTCGCTTCTCCTCACACCGCGCGCGCACGCGCAACTCTCCCCCTCTAGTCTCCTCTCCTTCAAGTGTGAAAAAAAATAAACGGCGAGCAGCGAGCGTTCCAAGTTTCTCTGCCGCGAGCCGCGACGAAGGCTCGCGTAGGGGGTAACGCTAGGGCAGTCGGTGGCGCCATCTCTCGACGTCAGCACGCAACTGACTCTTTCCTCGGAACCAACACGATGCTCCGCATCACCCCATGGTTCCCCTCTTTCATCTACACAGTGGTGTCTGGTGTAAAAGGTAAGCGATTAACTGGTCTAACAAGTACGTAGCTTTCACTTGTAGAAATGAAAAGCCTGTCTTTATTCTCCTTTGGTCCGAAGCGCATGTATTTCACTCTCCTCTTAAGCGCGAATGAAGGTCTTTGACGTCATTTTCGTGGCGTGAGCTCGCGCACACCGGCCGCTGCTGGCTCGTGGAAAGAACGTGCGCCACTTATTGTGGACACTAAATTCTTTGGTTCAGTATCCCTTTAAGAGATGAGCCATCAGCGGGCGAATGAAGAGACCGGAAGAATTCACGGAGCTCATCGCGAATGATGTCTCGAATGAGTCCCGGAAGATCAGCAGTCGTAGAGGCATTCATTAATGATACCTCAGGAAGCCGTTGAAATGGTGTCGTAGATATGCGACCACTCCGAAGTTCTTCGTATTTTAGGCATTCTTTGATGAGGGTTTGAACTGTTGGTGGCGACTTAGGAGCAACGATGGAGAATAGCTCTTGTGACCAACCTTTAAATATGTGACGTATTTTGTCTTCTTCAGTCATGGCAGGATCAGCACGGCTGTAGAGGCGAATGACGTCTTCGATATATCCCGTTGAAGACTCGGAGACCGCTCGGTAGCGGCGAGCAAGCTTGTCTTGTGCTCGCTGTCGGCGGCTCTCAAGCTTCCCAAAAACCTCTGAAAATGCTGCTTTGAAGCCATCCCACGAGAGGAAGTCTTCTTCGTGGTTGTCATACCACTGATAAGCGGTATCCGTCAAAAAGAAAACGACGTTGGCGAGCTTTAGGGTATCATCCCAACGGTTGTGGTCGCTGACGCGATCATAAGTCTTCAACCAGTCGTGCACGTCTGCGTCATGTGCGCCCGAGAGGTTGGGGGGGTCTCGTTGGCGTGTTTTGACCGGTCGATTGATGGTGTCGGCGTTTGCCGTTTCGTCAGGCATGGGGCGAGAGGTAGAGCGTCCACTGCGCAATTCCAGGGCAGCAGACGGGGTCGTGAGGTAGGAGAAAGCTCGCTTACCTCCACCACTTGTGAAGTTGTTGAAAAACGATGATTTAATGCTGGATGAGATTTACAATGAGGTTTGTAGATCGGCGGTTGGGGTCAGCACGCCCTCTTTTCCTTCCCCTAACTTTAATCCAATAAATTTTATAATCACTTTCTCCCCTCTTCGTTCACAATATTACTACCACTGCACTTGTCAATCTTCACTGATGCCCATTATATATATGGTGCCGCCTGCCCCCATCTGGTGGGGGGGGGGGGGGGGGGGGGCGTGTTTC